>JAZBGX010000941.1:3493-23080 GCA_037414775.1 Zonitis immaculata | reverse complement strand
TATATATACTATATAGTAAAATTAATGTGGGTGGTGTGAGTCGTGCTAACAAGAGAACTAGAACGCAAGAAGCTACTTCCTATAGTAAACATGGGCTAGATTATTAGCATCTACCCTATAAACCATGTAGGTATTTACACGTCACTGGAGCTTATTACATTTACTTTACGAACAAACTACGTTATTATTATTATTATTATTATGCAATGTGTACAAGAGGATTGTCAAAATTATTATGATGAAGAATAAGTACGGATTGTGTCAATTTCATCATAGTTGAAATAAAGGGATTTCGTCTATATCAATTATTTCAATTAATATAGCTCAATCAGTTTTTTGTGGAGCTAGAATTAGACTCAAATAATAGAAATTATGTAAAATTAAACTATTTTTGCTAGTCTCTCCAAGCATCTCCAATTGTAATGAGTAATGACACTTACAACCCTCGAATGTTCACCAGTTAATTGAGAAATTGGAAATTCACGTAATTTATCGATGGCGACTATATGACCATACAGTAGTAACAATTCAATACTTGAGCAATCGATTGGTAATTCAATAAAAAAGGTACCTACGGGAGATCGTGCATTGCTCGGCGTGTTGCAAGTTTCTCATGCACATTTAATGAACCTAAATTTTCTTGTATCTTGTATTTTCTATCTTGCCCTCCCTTTTATTCTCATTCACCATCTCATATCTCCTTCACTCCCACATCTTACTCTCTCCCTATCACTCTCTCTCTCTCTCTATCTACATTGCTCTTACAATTAGTCCATATTTCTCTCTCAATTCACCACAGTTTCTCTCTCTTTTTCCGTTTCTCTATTTTTCTCCTTCTCTCTCTATCCCTATTCATCCCAATGTATTTCTTGACAGCTAACAGAGAGTCTTTGAGATATAATAGTTTTATGAAATTTGGCTTTCGGGAAGATTTTTATACAATATTAGTTTGAGTGAAGGAATAAAATTTCTAGAAATCCTCTCCATCCTCTATTTTATGTTATTAACAATATAGATTGTTTGAAAACTAAATCTTCAAAGTAAACTGTAGAATTAAGAACAAATAATAATTCCATTTATGTCCCAAGAAAATTATTTATTCAGTTGGAATCTAGAGCTTTTAAATATTGAACAGAAAATTAAACTGACCTTTCTTCGCATGATTTCTGTAATTTTCTCAATTGTTGCGATCCAATTTGACAACATACAGTTCTATTCGAGGAGATGAAGCCAACGTTCAATCAGAGTTTAATACAAAAATAGTAAATTTTGAATCATAATTTAAAAGTAAACTTCCACTGCTGGAATATATTCGAAAGTCTGAACCGATACCATTATATTGGACTATTTGATAATTAATCATTAATCGAAATTTCAACTGTTTTAGGAGTGATAATGAACAATTGAAAGCTTTAGTAATTTTACAATAAATTCTTCGCAATGATTGATTTATTCGAGGCGTTCAAATTACTTGAATAATTTATTTAATAATTCGAAATAATTCGACATTCCAATTAGATAAATTAATATTTCAATAAGAATTCTATCTCTCATTTTCCATGATTAATCTCCTACGATGAGCATTTATTTTAATTATCTCACATTTCCTAATGAATTATTATTATTAATAACAACCACACCGAAACAAAAACAAAAAAAAACAAAACAAAAAAACAATAGAGCCTCGCTACTAGAAGCTATAAATATAGAATGTCAACATTCAACAACAGACATGAACATTGTTGCATATAATTTGAATAATTTAATGTGAAAATCTCGGAGGTGGGATGGAGCTCATGCGAAACGAAATAAAATATCTTGAAACACACGGTTGTTGTATTAGATTACTTCTGTTTTGTTTTGTTTCATCTAAAACCTTTGTTGTATGTTTGAAGGAAAATCGAGAAGACGTAATAAAAAATGTTGTTGTGTTTTGTTTATAGTTTCAACTTAAAATCTCAAGTACACCAAACCCATAAAAAAAAAACAAACAAAATAAAACTGGAGGGTAACAACCAAAATGAATCATAAAGCTCCTGTAAACAACTGCAAAATTATTATTTAGTTTGCCTTTTTCGAGTAGATCAAAAAAAATACAAAACTTGTTGAATGTCTCTAGAAAGCTCTCAATAATAAAAATAATACCGATTATTATTATTATTATTATTATTATTATTATTATTATTATAAATAACAATTGTTGTATTTGCAAGTATGGTTTTGATGTTGCAAAAATTTACATAAAAACGTACAAATAATAGCGGCTATTTTACATTAAAATATTACATTTTTTTCGAGGGGCTTTTGTTGTTTGTGAAATACAAAATATGTAAATTTTAAAACCGATAAACGAGCACACATCCAAAAACAAAACTGCTATTATAACAACCATATCAACGATTGTTTTAATTGCTATATATATATATATATATATATATTCGAAATTATATGCATTAATATAAATTCAAATATAAATAATATAAATGTTGTATAATGTAATGGGCGGTTTTGTTGGAAGTTTTGCTAGTCAGAGTCGCTAATGGTTTGAATTTGAATTAAATGAAGTTATATGGATTGTTTTAATTTTTGAACGTCCGGTTTCCTATCGATATTTTTGCTTTGTGTTGGATAAAATTTCAATTTTAAACTATTTCGTTTGTTGAATTAATTGCTTTATAAAAATATAAAATTAATTAAGATGTCCATAGTTTTTTTTTTTTTAATTTTGTTTTAGACACATACATGCAAAACCGTATTTTTCAATTATATAAGCTGGAAAGTTTGTGTGCCACCATCTGGCACCATTTGGACTACCACAGATAACATAAAAGACAACTCAACCGGTGCACACATGCGCCTGACTAACAAAAAAAAAAAAAAAGTAAAATAGAGAGAAGCAATAAAAAATATACTTTCTGGTCAGAAAGCGTTTTGTACATTTGCATTTTCAATTTCTCTCCCTCTGATAGTGTCGGCTTTATTTTCCATAGTTAGATCGACTACTCTCTCAAAAATTAATATCAAATATTGTAAGATCCCCAAGTTTTAATTTAAAACAAATATACAAGCACGATTAAAAATTCAATTTGGAATAGAATAAACAACTGTAAGATTTACAAATATTAAAATTTAAATTACTCAAGAATTGATTTATACGTTGAACAAATTCTAATATTCGTTTTTTTTTTAAATTCTAGGAACAAATCTGTTCCACCGGTAATAAGCGTTTTATTAAAGTCTATAATGGGTAGCGAACATCAATTTTCTCAATTAAATTAATTTTAATGTGCGCTAATCAAGTTGCAAAATTTCAAAAATCTCAACAAAATTAAATAGAAGAGTATAGAGAGAGAGAGAGAGAGAGAGAAGAAAAATAATCAGTATAAGTGCAGCTGTTGAAAATTTTACACTTGAACGAGTTTTTTCTTCAGTGGAAATCCAAGGAAAATAAAATTGAAACACAACAACAATACGAAAAAATTAATAGTTGCAATAATGGCGGATGCGCCAGGTGAAATTATGGAATAATCCCTGAAAAATCTTTTCAATTTTACGAGAAACTAGGTTGGAAATTTAGTTACCGACGTTTCAATGTTGATTGTAAGTAATCATTGGAAACACTATTGAAACTTTGATGGAAAATATTGTATTTCGCTGTTTTGGAAATATTTTTCCTATTGTGTGACAGAAGATATCTCTAGTTTGATTGGATAAAATCCATTTAGTAAAATAATATGAGTAAATATCAATTTTTCTAAGGAATATTTCACGAAAAAGCCAAATTTATTGACAAATAAATAATTCAGCATATGAAAGAATCTTATACCATATGTTTCACTCTTTTTCTATACAACAATAAAATAGACTTTTTCTCTCTCTCTCTCTCTCTGTCTCTCTGTGTCTAGGATGAGCAAAAGATATGGATAGTGAAAAAAATATGAGTCCACTGGGTAAACTTGGCTCGCTTTTTTTTCTCTTCTGTATATTGGGAACAAAATCAAATCTGTATTGAATCACTAAAAATTTTTATCGTTGGAGAATATTGTTGTATCAGTGATTTATTTCTAAAATATTAGAAACTGTACGAGTTCCAAGAGTTAAGATTTTGAACAAGTGGGACAAGTGGGACATTCGAAAAAAATTGTTGTACATTTTCCATGGCGTGTATAAATGGTGGATGCGCCTGAAGAATTTCACTAATTCAAAATATAAACCAAAATTGTTAATAATTATTGTAAAGATTTGGCTTCAACTCGAAATTTCGGCTGTACGTATTGAATTTCGAATTTTACAATGGAATCTTAAACTCGAGCAACTTGACGTTATTTTAATTAATTAAAAGACGTTAGGAGACTTTGTAAAATAGTTATTGAATTAATTTACCCATGATATGCCAGTAGCGATATTAAGAAGAAGATACATGCTAGCACGTCGGCTCTGCCAACAATTCCCGTTACCTGCAACAATAACAATAATAATAATAATAACAATCATCGCACTGATTTCTAAATAGACAAAATATCAACAACCGAATGGCACTCCATAAATTAACAACTGTCACCAAACACAATAATTTTAGTTTGCTGTAATTGTAATTGAAAGTAAACTATCAACTTTATATGAATAATCGTTTGTATTTAATATGATGGATGGTTTTTCATATGTCCCGTGAGTATCTTTCAGGAATTTCCAGTCATTTTTTCACGAATGAAATTCATACATCTTCGTAAATCATGTCGTTTTTTCTTTCGTTGTGGCTCTTTTATTTCTCTACCACATAAATTTATAAAGCTGATGAATCTAGTTTGAAATACAGCTTCTTATATCAGCATTTATTTCAACAGAAAATGTTTTGTGGATGATTAATTTTCAATATAAGACTCCAATTTAGTTTCTCGTATTTTTTATTACTTACCTACTCAATAGTTTATATATCGAAAGTTTTCGATCAATTGGTAGCAATTATTTTATGGATGGCAAAACTAAAACGTTTATCTAGCACAATTCCACCACAATTTGTTGTACATTTCATTTTATTGCTTGTTATAAAATGATTCATATCCTTCGTTGGAGCAATTTTTTTTTTCTGTATTACATCGAACCCTAATAATATCTAAAGAATTTTTAAAGCAATCCAACATATGTGCTATTTATGGGAGTTTGAAATATTGGAAAATCTCCAAAGTTTCTATCGCTGTTAGAAATGTTGGTTGAACGTTGCAATTTTTTGAGAAAAAATCTAATGATTTTACGAGAAAATTTGTTTGCAATGTTATCAAGGAAACTTGGTATTTGGTCATAAAAAGATTTCATAATAGTAAAAATTTAATTGAGATACAACACTCGAAGGAATGTTAATTTCATTTGAAACTGTTCGAAAGTTGATCATAATTATTGCAAAATAATCAAAATTGAGCTGAAAAGCTCGCAATGCTGTACGGAAAACAAAGCTTTTGAGAGAAACATTAAGATTGTATTGTCTTATAGAAGAACCATATGAGCTGATACAACTATGGGAATTCGGAGTATTCCATCAGAATGTGAGCAACAAATGAATTTTTTAGAAAGAATACGAAATGCGACCGCCTAACAGAAAATCTCAGAGGGAAACAATAAAAAATGGAATTCATGATTCGGATGGGGGAAACCATGAATTCGATGAAATTCTATTGGAAAATTGATTCTTTCTCGCAATTCTATAAGGAAGATTCGATAACAAAAACAAGTTTCGTAATTTTACTTTCCCAACATAAAAATGGCAAAATAAAAAGGATAGAGAGAGCTTTCGTAGAAAAATAATGGGGTGTACACAGTGAAGTTAATTAAAAACTTTGATGGGTTTTATTGCGGAAATAAAACAAAAGACTTTCTGAACCACTTGAATTAATAAAACACAAGGCTAATTCCGCTTCCTGCTAACTAGGTATATGAAAATTTTAAATATTTAATTAAAAATTATGAACCAAACTTTCTTTTACAGGTATATATGAAATTTTAATGGTGGGAAAATTAGAAAATCCCAAAATCTTCTAGTTTAAATGGCAGCTTTCGTGATACTTATTGGAATTGTAGGAAACTATAAAAATGAGACATGAATTTTCTTCGAATCTCAATGGAAAACTCAAATTGTAGAATTTCTATAAAAAAAAAATATAATAAAATAAAAAATCGTAAAATAGTTATTGGTGATAAAGAAAAAGGATGAACTTGATAAAAAATAAGAAAAAATTGAGTAATTTATTCGAGAAAATAACATGAAATCGTCTAATCACAAAAATTAATGTAACACGAGTACTTATAAAGAAATACGATTTCCTGGAATTGGAAAACTTACTTATAACTTTTTTTCCAAAAATATTCGAATAGAGTTTGACAAGGTCGACAGATTTTATGAAAATTTTGATGTTTAACAATATATAAAGTGGAAATTTGCGATAGGAAAATCTCATAGTCTGACTCAAAATTGCTAACTGTAATATTCATTTTTCATAGAATATTAAATATGAGACTGGAGATTATTTAAGGATGCTGTTGTTGTTGTTGTTGTTGGAAAAAAGGAAATTATAACTTTGCTGGAGAAAAAAGTCGAAAATTATATTGGAACTTTAAACAAAATCAATAAATTGTGTTTGGAATTTAAATGGAAACAAACAAAAGAAACTCAACTAAATCTAAATTTATTGGTGTGAACCAATGATGACGAAAAAGCTTAAATATTCAAATACCATTGGAAATTTCCAAAGACTTATTGTTGAGAAATAAAAAAAAAATGAATATTTGAATTAAATAATGATATGGATGTTGTAGTTTTTTTATGATCATCGGATTTATATTTCGTCTATCTATCGTAAATTCCCGTTATTTCCATTTATTTATTTTATAGTATAAAATCTGGGATTAGATTATAATAATACTGTTACGATACTCATATATGCGTATATACTATATGGATGGAGTATATTTAGAAGCCGATACGTGCATACAAAGTCCTTAGATATCTATCTCATTTGAGGTCTAAGTTATTTTTCACGTACGTCGTCCTTTGGTTGTGCTTCAAGCAACATTCAATACAAACCACTCATGTTAGATTTATAGCGCATAAAGCCGCAACATTGAAAGCTTTGCTGACTGCAATATCCTCAACTATATTGTAAATCCATATATGCTACGTTGTGCTGTCTCCTCCTCCTCCTTTAATCTTTCTCTCTCTCTCTCTCTCCACACCACAGATTGTGCGAACTTTCTCCTATCGCAAAAGCCTAAATAACTTGTAAAGCGTATACACCTGAAAAGTTATTTCCGTATATTGAATACCAATACATTTATAGTTCAATATCAAATTCCGTATTTACTTTATTCGTAAGGTCACAAAACTTTCGTTTAGCTTTTGTCGTTTTAAGGAAAAAGTTCCAACTTCTCTTGTCGATTTTGATCGAAATCTATTATTCAATTTTCACCATCATTGAAGAATTGAAATATCAACTCTTTTTTTTTTTTTTTAGAATAATAACAATGAAAAGTAATTTTGTCATTGTGGCACAATTGCGGCCAAAGATATTGCTTTAATTTAGCCGATGTAAATTAAGCCTCAAATTCTCCAATGTCATTTGTGGCCGTCACATTTTTAACTTTGAGATTACATTTAATATTAAGACGAATCTCGCATTGTAATATATTTTTTTTCTAGTTGTATCTTATTTGAATGTAAATTATTATAATTAAAAAAAAAATCTTGGTATATTAAAATTGTAAAAAATCACTAAAGTAATAATAATAATATTTGAATAAATAAGAGGAAGAAAGTGCACTCGGTGAATAATAATAATAAATGAGGGAGTGTGTTTGTTTGATTTTAAGACGACATAATAAAATCCGTTAAAGCTACTTTCGTAAATTCACTATAAAAGCTAAATCTTTAGAAACGAAGCAGACGCACGAAAATTGTAATCGCTGTTTTTCAAGATTATGTTCTGTTGTAATAATTTTCGAATAATCTTTCCATTTATTTCTCACACTCACATTTTTCTCAAACTGTATATTACGATAAAACCCACCATTCACAATAGATTGTCGGACAATTTCCATTATTGTGTACAAAACTCATATTTATGGAATCGACGATTTATTGTTGAATTCATTTCAATTTTCTATTTCCTTAAATAATTTTTCTCAAGTACGGAAAACAACGATTGAGCTCATTTCCAATGTTACTTACAAAATAATATAAACCTCAAGATTAGATCTATCCACACAGCTGATTTACTAGACACCCACATTACCATTTCTACCGAGGACCTGACGATAATCCCCATAGAGCATCTCAGAACCTACAGAATTACCTGAACCTGGTTAATGACTGATTGTCTGGATGGCGCCGTTATGTTGATCGAGAGCAATCTGTACAGCTTACATTCTTAATGAGACGCAATGTATCATTACTTATAGTAATGATCAGAATTCAACTACCAACATCAACAGAAGTTGAGTACCTGGACCCCCTCCTCATCCAAACTAAATGAAAACACAATCGAGACTTTCTTGAGAAAATACAACCTATGGAGTACGATTTTGGGGATCTGCAAAGCCGGCAACAATCTATATTGTTCAAAGGTTTCCGGTGAAAGCAGCAATCGAGTAAAATGGTAGAACCCCAAATCAGACAATTAATTAATTAATTAATTAATTATTGAAAACAATTGTTTTTGTTTCATTTTATTATGAGTCAGTCTACTATCAAAAGTAGCGAGTACGTAGTATCCATGATTGCCATTCTACGAATTGATTCAAGTACTAAAATCCAGAAATTATCGTAAAAACTCAAATATTAATTTTAATCCAATAATTGCTTCTTTGTCCATGGTTCATTGTTATCAGTGTCGAGCTTTATTTATTCGATAGTGCTTTGGAATAAATTATTAAATGGTTAATTCTATTGGCACATCCACCATTTTTATACATGTTCAGTCTTCATATAATTTTTATAAATTGCTTCATGTTTATCGATGTATGAATTTTTTCATTACTCATAAATTCAATGTATAATAACACTTAATTATCGAATGCAATCAATTGAACCATTTCCAAATTTGATTAACGAACGAATGGTGTGATAATACTATTCAGGCTTCAATTGTAATCTGGGTATTGAAACATTGAAATTCCAACACTGTCGCAAAACGCCATTAGTTTCCAGGAATTCCTCTCAAAACTATGTTTAACAATAACAATAATAATAACAAAACTTTGGGCTTTTTATTGTTTCTAACTAGAATAGATGAATAAATAAATAAACCGAGAATAGATTGCTTGTTAGTTTGTCGTGGCAAATGAGACTTTTGTCTATTATCCGATAGTATTTTTCGGTTAGTAACCGAATGTAGAAGACTACGAGTATAAGTATTTACGAGGTAATAATTTTTAAGGAATAATAGTAAAATAAAACTGACCGCTTCTGTATGTATCGGATGTGTAGCAAATAGTAGGCCTGTAAGTGTTGCAAATGGTGGTTTCAATCCAGCCACACATAGACACACCCTAGTGAATAAAACACAAGCGATGGCATGTAGAAGAATGTTGGTAGCATGGAACCAGATTGGTTGTAATCCGAAACATAGATAATTCGCTCTGGAACAGAAAGATAAATTTGAAAATTAAAATATTCTACAATATTTTCACATCTTGATCTCTATATTGATTGTGATCTATTAATCAACATCAATGATTAATACATTTTGTTGACGTTAATGATAATTGAGTAACAACAAGATCAAGATCAAGATCAAGATGATAAGTTGTGATAATTAATAGTTAATTTCGAACAATTCCCAACAAAATATCTCCTCTTTGGTAATATTAAAATCGGTATAGCAATTATAACGCCCTATTCAAATTGTGTACTATTATTATCATCTGAGGCTATAAGGGAGGGTCAAACAGTTATATTCAATATAGCCTGTATGTTGGAATTCTAAAGGCTATCAATTATTATAGTTGTATACATATATAAATTGGTCTTTGTTCAACTAAAGTTGCGTAAATTGTATTACAATATACATAATTATAGTTACAATTCATCAAACGATAACTTGATGATTAATATCGAAATCTTGTGGCTTGCTTCTTTAGAAATTTTTTAATAAGAATTCATTCACACTTTCCGAATCTGTAATTGAAATTACTTTGGATAGTCGAGATTTTGTTCATTTAAATAATTAATTCCAACTGATAGTGTACAGTTTTTCATCAATTTTTGTTCATTATAATAAAAATAAGTTGTCACATTCAACACCAACAATAGGGGTTGCTATCACTTTTATAGTTCCCTATCACTGTTTGTTTCCGAGTGGAAATTTATAATCATCGTATATCAGGACCAACAAATCGTCAACAACAACGTAACTATATAGACTATTCAATATTTCATTTGATTTTCCCAATATGGAAAAGTCTTAGTTGTTTTTAGTAGAAATCGTTACTAAAAAGTAATTCATCGACTTTCTAGAACTTGTTCAACAAACTATATATGTCTGTGTGTGTGTTTGTGTTGGTGTTCGCCCTCATGCTGGTTAGGTCATTAAACATTGTTTTGTTCTTGCAAACGGGGAGATAAAATTTATGTAATGAAAATCTTTGTTTATAGCTACCAAATTAATGGAATTCTCTCGAAGGAGCTGTATATTTTACATACAAACTATTTTGTATGGAGATAATTAAATTTTCAAGTGAATGGCCGCGAGTTGTTGAGTATTGTTTACCACTTCATATTAGAACGATCTTAGTAAACACATTCGAATAGTTTTCGTCTCATTTAACACTTTTTCTCAACGCAAAACAAGATATTTAGACAATTTACTACTTTAAAATCAATTAGAAAATTACCCAGCGCATCCACCATTTTTAGAACTTTTTATTTATCTCACTATTTCAATTATGAGAGTACATGGAAACGTAATTTGAAAACAAATTGTTAACTATGTTCTTGGAATAATTCCATGCAATATCATTCGTCACTCGCCAATGAGTAATGAATTTCACAGAAGAATTCATGAAATCTTTGCTAGAATTCTTGAGATTCACAAAACAATTTAGAAATAAAAAAATTGGCATCTGCATATTATTATTATTATCAGGAGAACATTAAAAATATCATTAGTTTGAAGATCAAATGAGTCCCGCATTAGACAAAATATGATTTTTATTCTTCGAAAATCAGAAATAAAGCATTTTATGTCCGCTGATAATAGAATTTCTTTATTACTCTCTCGGAATTCCATTTGCAATTGAATTAGTTTTCAATACAAAAAGTTTTATTATTGAGAAAACTCATTCGGTATTGCCACTTATTTCTCTAATTCACTACATCATAAAATCAACTGTTGCTATTATTTCTGATTCCCAATTAATTTATACTTATGACTTTATTATTTATTCAATTACATCTTGTTCAAAAATTTTTCTGTAAAAAAAAATTGATTTCTATAACAAAAGTCCGTTGCTTCTGTGGTCCGTTAAATGACAATGAATCAACGTTCGAATTCGGACACTATAATAATACTGCGATAACATTCCTGACAGTTGGTTGTATAGAAAAAGATTCTTTCATATATTTCGAACATTCTACTGGCGCCTTCACCATTCGTACACCCTCTTACGATATTATCTATCTTTGGAAATTATCTCTGTTTTCACTGCTCAATTGATTCGTCGGTATGTTTGGACTACTTTTCAGTCCATTTGTGAGAAATATTGGAGTTAGTTTGTAGAAAATGAAATGAATTTCATGTAGAACGAATATAATGGAAAAAAAATTGAACCAACACAGAATATTTCCGAATCAATTATCAGTCACTTGCAAATCGTAGCTTGTTTTGCTCCTTAAATCGATAATAATAAGTGATCGTTTTCTTAAAATAATGGAGATCATCATTAATTACAATAGGAATTCTAATTATCTAGGAATTCATCGACAAACAACACACATCCATCATTTTTATAGACTTTACTGGATGAATATTGCCGAAATAATTCCACTATTGAATCATACCGATTGTCTCTTCTCATTCTAACATTATAAACTCGTTTCACGCACAACACTTTCAATGTATCACTACAAGTTTATGAGAACACTTGCAATTCGCCTGTGCTTCGATACTTTGCCCTACACCTCCACTTTTTTTTTTTTAGATATTAAATGTTAATTCCACAACAAATTATTATTGTGGAATTTTTCTAATTTTTCATTCACGTCCTGATTATTTTTGCCATCATATATCAAAATTTTGTGTCACTATATAGTGCATGACGGAGCAAGCTTCCGCTGGTTGAAAATTATACGACTCATAGATCGAAACAAATATATTATCATACTACTATTTGTATTGAATTTCTCTATATTTTTGTCACTATATAGTGAGATATAATCAATTTTCTTTTTATTTTCTCGTCGACAGTTGTTGATAAATTTCGGGACCGTTTCCTTGTTTCGCTTAAATAGTTGTATTTCCAAGTATCTTTGTGTCTATACAATAAACTTTATGTTTGAACCGTTTGTTTCTAACGGAGAAACGTGCTTACGAACCCAAACAAGTGACCTTTGTGGTTCGAGCAGTTCCTCGGCTTTAAAATAATCTAAAATATGCATTCTACAAACAATTCAATTGAATTAAAATTGCTCCAATAAGCAATAAGCATAGAAATTTATGTTGATTTTAGAAAATAATTCATGTTTCTTATGTACAACATAAACTTGAGTTGAGTTATTTGTTGTATTTAACTTTTTACTATATATAAGAAAATATAAAAAAAGACGGGTCTAGTCATAAATCATAACGTACAAGTTTTTGATCGAGATTCTATATGTTCTTTAGCACATTTCTTTGAACTTTTGTCATAAAATACGACATTAAAGTAAATATTTGTTTCATATTCGAAAACAATTTATAATACGACTTGACAGATCGTTTCGTATTCCGTTTTTTTTTTCTTTTTTTCGAAACGTTCAAGAATAGAGTTTCGATATTTTCGTAACGCTAAACAAAAAAACAAACTAGTAGTGAATAATTTAATGGAAATTGTCGGGGCTCTTGTTTGTTAGAAAGAACGACAGATCTGTTTTCAGAGACAACTTGTATCGTCTCTTTTGATGTTTTTGTTGTTGTTGTTGTTGGAATCTATTCAAAAGTCTTGCTAGTATGTCTTTTTTGGGTGGAGTTCAAACTGAATAAGATGGTGCAAATCTTGCTTTTCATTAAAAAATAAACTACACTTCCACTATATTATTTAAAAAATCAATCTATAACTTGGAGCAATTTTTTATTGGTGAATAATTCTCATCACAGTCGCTACTGTTCTTATATTTTCACCCAACAATTCAGAATCATCATTAATTCATATGAACTACCTGTTAACTTTTAGTCGATTGTTCGATCTCGACCAAGTTCCAAAACTGGAAATTCCAGAATTTTAGAGAAGTCGACAATAGAATTTTTGAATCCGGTAAGTTCTGTTACAATCTTCTGTGTCGTCTTATGTTTTCGACACAGCAATCGTTATATTTTTTGCAATTTTCCAATTACTTCTGTCGTTTTCTATCTGAACATAATTATTTTTTTTTTGTTCCAAAGAATTGCATGATTTCCCCGGTTTACTATCAAACTCCAGGTAATTGAATTTGAACAAAAGATCTTTCGATTTAAATCCGGTTGAACTAGATTTTTTTTCTCCAATTTATGATGCCCTCCAAGAAAATATTCGTCTCTATCAAATGATGATTGTATTGGCTATTGAATTAAGGCTCATCAATAACGCATTGCACATAACTTATAGTTTCACCAGCTTTACAGATAACAATATTGATATAAATATCTTGATCCGGCCCTAATTACACTGCAACTTGAGGTCTTTATTATGATTGATCTATTTTTTTGATTATCCATTGCATACGTGATAGTAATACAAAATACTTAAATCAAACAAGATCTTTAGGGAAATCGAAGCAGAATCCCCACATGATTTCAATTTATTTTTAAAACAACAACAACAACAGACTATATCGTGACTTCGAATTTATTATTAAAACCAATAAGCATTATATCATAATTCAAATGGATACAGAGAGACTTTAATTAGTCTATAATCAAGTTGGTATAGTTTATTAATAAAATTGATAAGTTGTCGTGTTGACAAGCCAACTTGTATTCGAATAGCAGACAAGCAAAATAGTTGTTAGCTTTTACTATTTGTGCAAATTAAAATTCCGTTGGACTTGAGATTTATATTCATAGAAAACTATGTAGTATATGTTTTATATACATGTACATTATACATATAGATATAGTGAGCAACACAGCTTTGGACGGGAATAAGCTGTGGGATTTCAACCAAGCGACACAAATGTACATATCCCGATTTCGTGACTAAACTGCATTAATAATATAACATAAACGATCCAAACTGCACATAGCAACTCGAACTATCCAAGTAAAAAAAATAGAATAAGACTGACTAGGTATATTAAAAATTATGTAAATCATAGAATTGTTGTAAATATAATCATCAAAATCAAGCAACTGATGCTAGAAGAGAGCACTTTAGTTTTTATTCATCTTATTTATTCGAGCTTGCAAATTTTATGGAAATAACTTTCAACTAAATTGTTTCCATATGGATTAGAGCTTGTGGTTTAGAAATCAACTCAATGTATGAGTGTACCTTTCAGCTGTATATTATCAGTCTATTTGTTTTCTTACACAAATCTTAGGATTCCCACAACAAATTTCCTTGTACAGTAGGGATTGAAGATTTGTCAAGAAATTTTTATTAAAAAAAATCTTCTCCGCTTCATATACATTTTGTTAACTTTTACAATGAAACAATTTATTTATCTATTATTTGCTTGAGTAATTTCAATATTGAACGGACATTTTCGAAAGTTTATCATTGTTTCCTAGCTGCGCATAACTTTGCCGTACGGTTTTAAATTAATGAAACACACTCTACCGATTCTTTGGGACAACAATGAGAACGCACAGTTTCCACGAATATTCCACGAAATATCTCTTGCAAGTAAAAGTCTCTTTCGGGTGGACCAATCTCTAGAGCGGCCACATTTTTTTTTATTGTAGCAAATAGAAAACTTCCGATGAATATTCCGTGTTTGTTCGATCGAATCTGCTAATAAGTAATTGAATTTATCAATCAAAACTTTGGATAATTCGTATCAATATTTCTTAGGGTATTTTCGTCGTTGTGATGCAATCGTTTTCAGTTCTTATTAATAAAGATTCAAGTTGAAACAATATCAAGATGAAATTCACAGCACACCACTTTATAAAGACTAACAATATAGAAATCCGAGTCCTATTATACCGTCGTGTGTTGAAACGTTTAGCCAATAGCAATAATGAAAAAAGTGATTAAAGTATAACAAACAATAGTCTCTTTGAAACGTTAGAGCTTCTAACTCTTCATCACACTACTATACTTTTCTATTTTATTTACTCAAAGCTATATATAACACTTTTTTCTAGAGCTTATTGTCTCGTTGTCACTAATAAAAATAAAAACGTTACTTATCAGATATTCCACAATAGCAAATAATCAACGGATTTAAAAGAATGCAAATCTACCTAACAATAGTCTGCGTGGTTTAAGAAATCTTTGTAATTTTTCTTGTAAGCTCAATCCAAGCGAAACTTTTCTTCCTTCAATAAAACATTGTCTTATATCTCAAAGAATTACAATGACAAAAGAGAGAGAGAGAGAGATGTACGGTTACTTTGGTTTGTACGGTAAAAACAAATATCAAATGCAACAATAAAATAACTTTGAATAGAACCAACATAAAAAAAAAACACAAAAAAACAAAAGAGTATAGTTGCAATAAATACGAGAAATACTGGAAATGGTGCCAAGTGGAAGCGATTGTGCAATGTGTAAAGTTTTTCACTATAATAGGGAATCTTCCATTAGTGAAGTTGTCATTATTATTTTTGTAATTCTCTACAACGCAAATCGATATTAATTGAGGAATATTCCAGTCATTTTTTTTTTTTTGTGAGACCACCGACACAACAACAACAACAACACTTCAATAAAGAGATTCTGCTTTGAGTTATATAATGTAATAAAGTACAACCTTAGCATTCAGTTCTATGCTGAATGAATTCCAACTAAACTTGGTAATTGAGTTACACAGTCTATCTATTTATATCTGTATATATACAGGCTGGTATTCGAGTACGTGGCCAAACAGCAAGGGGTGATTCCTTGAGTGATTCTAAGACTACAATCTTAAGAGAGTCAATGATTCCTCCCTAACGAGTCGTCATTGGGCTAGATATTTTTTATCTATTAAGAGCGAAATTATTAGCTTTAAACCATAAACTAAACTGCCAAATTTCAACAAAATCGACTAAAAGATGATTGAGACTTTTACGATTTTTGTAATTCAAGTTTGATATTCGGGAAATGAAGCAATACGATCGGACCGATGCTCATATGAACTTTTCGTCTCAGAATCACTCAAACATTTACCACTTAAAGTTTTGCTAACATGATCCCATATCTCTATATTGATGGGAATAATTGTGGCGATGAAGTTATTGATAGTTGAACTGTCAAGTTTCGTTGATGGACTGGTTTCAGTTTCAAGTATTTGACTTTCTCAACTCTCATTTTTCATTGAAATTATATAATATGGAATAATAATTTCATTTCATTTGAAATTTATGGAAATTAAAATCAATAGTTAGGAAATTATCCTTATCAGTATCTTGACAGCTTTCCTTTATAATTGCATAGTTCTGTTTTCAGACAAAAATCTTTCGATTTGTGATAACTGAAATATCTTTTCGCATTCAATTCTAAAGGGCTGTCTCTATCTCTTTGCATTTTTCACTATCTCTTTCTATCCAATAAAGAGTCTTTTAATTTGCTTCTTCTCTTAACTACGTTGCATTTCTGAATCGTAGTCCGCATGTTTTCGAAATCGACAAACAAATTGCTCAATTGCTATTTCCAATATTTGTGGACAAAAACGCTCTTGCACTTTGAATTTAACAAGATTTTGGTGACTTTGGAATTGTTAGCTATATCCACTTTTCTGTTGTCGTTTCTCCACAAAATTGCAACATTCCATTACAAACTCTTTAATAAGTGTCGTATTTGAATTTTATGAAAATCTCTGAATCGTTACGTGATTTGTCGTGTTTTTATAGATCAGGGGTCGACAAAATTTTCAGCCTTAGGCTCCAGTAATTTGCAAAAGCCACATAGTATTCTCTATTTTCTATTTATACACTCACACTAAGCATACAAACAGTAAATCATTCGCGAATAAGTTCGTTGGTTCGAGAGAGTGAACCAAAATTTTCTCGAACCAATGAAGTTATTTGCGAATGTTTAATTCGTTGGTTCGAGAAAGTACACCGGAACTTTCTCGAACCAACGAGGTTATTCGCGAATATTTAATAGATCCCGGCTAGAGAGGTTATAAAATAAAATTATAGAATGTTCAACTCAAATTCCAACGTTTCATTGGAACTTTTCAAATTTCTGTTATCTCAATTTCCAATTGATTTTCGTAAGTCTTCACATTACTCTTTGGCTTCCCAACATCGAGATATCAATTTCTAGTTATTATCTTAATACTTTTTACATCATTTCAGCGACTTCTTGGAATGCATCTCGACTTTCGATTGTTATCTAAATATTTTTGAGGCCAGTTAGAATTTTATTAAATTCCATAAACTAGTTCCTCATATTTCTTGGCAGATGATTCCAATAAGATTGAATATAGAGTCATTTAGCAACAACATATTTATTAGAATATCCGACGATCTATTCAGATATGGATTCGAATCAATATCAATTTTCCGATAGAATAGACACTCGCATCAATTTATTAAATTAGTTGCGATTTTTTCGATATCCTTATATTCGTAATGATGGAAATTTTCACCATTGCAACTATATATTTTTCAACTTCCATACATTTGAATACATAGTTATTTATGTAGAAAAGGAAATAACAAGAGTTTTAAATTCGGCTTTGATATTGAAATACTTCAAACAACATCGGAAAAAAACCACCAAACATAATTCTTTCTAGTAACTTTACAAACGTCGATTGTCGATTTGAATTGCAAATCGCATTAATTTTACACTATTACGGATGAAGCTATACGAATAACCAATAGAAAATAATAATGTAAAATTAAGTTCAACTATATAGTGAGTAAGTGATAAAAAAAAAGTATAATAATTTAGGTAAGTGAACAAAAACGAAGCTCCAACGTGATTGATCTACTGAGAATACCTGGTGGCGTATCTAACTACCCAATTTTTTACTCGAGAAACGTCGAATTAGACTGCTGACTATACAGCCAGTTTAATTCTATTGGGAAAAATTGGTAGTTATTTGCAAAATAATTGATTGGTGTTAGGCTACGATGTTTTAAGGGTAATCCATTGAAACGCTGAGATCTCCCTGTATCTCTCTCTTTCTTTTAATCTATCTGTTTATATATGGATATGTATGTCTTTGTTGGTTCCACAAAGTTAGCTATCCGGATACTGTAGTAATATGGCCTCTATTAAATCAAATGCGCATTATAAAGTGGGATACATTTACCTCATATTCAAGACAGTTTAGTTGGGCATATAGCCTCAAAATCCACTTTATAACTGAAAACCGAATAACTCCGCAGTAATAATTCATAACTTAACTACTTAACCAGTTGCATGTAAAATACCATGAATATTTCTAGATTTTTGTATATAAATAAAAATTTAAATTGGGTAACAATAAAGTTCGTTTTGGTAAAGTGAACTTTTGACGGAAAATCGATGTTCATAAATTAGAAGGAATTAATTTAGAATTTTGGGACTTTCACGGTTTTGTTTTTTTTTTTTTTCTCGAATATATAATCACTAATTAGAGCTTTTCAAGAAATCTCGTGTATTTCAGCAATGTTCTATTTTGATTGTTGATGGATGATAATTTATCACTAACTAACTAACCCTAAAAATCAAGATTCATTGATAAACAATATCAAAACTAGATGAAGATTATTGGAAAATTGTCTAATTTCAAGGTAGAGCCTTGTGAAGTTTTGCGAATAAATTGAAACATTCTATCCAATAAGTTGTGATAGGGATGTGGCTTAATTTTGAGCTTTTTTTCTTGAAACAATAGCGCTTGGAGGTAATCGCTGGACTTGAAATGTGCAGGAAATTCTACTAGTTTGTTTCCATTTGCCTGAGAATTATTGAAATAGAGGGACAATAGAGTTATTCAGTTAATCTAGAACAGCATCAACTAGATGAGAAGCGACACCAGGAGCATGCTGAGTGGTGTGCTGCAGGCCGGGATTTTCTGCAAAATTGCAGGCCACAATTGTTTTTCTATAAGATAAGATTCACACATTCTTTTAGATCCAGCGGCGGTCCACCGGGCGTCCCGGTGGGCCAGCACGCTCCTGAGCGACACTTAGTAATTATTTGATAGATTGAAGAATTAAATAAATAAAGGATAAAGTAGTCCATAATAGAATCTGCTACAGGTTGATTGAATGACTAAATAATGTT
>JAZBGX010000939.1:0-20294 GCA_037414775.1 Zonitis immaculata | reverse complement strand
GATTTTTTTTCCTCTCAAAATAATTTTATAAAAGATATATATATTCGATTATAATCATTTGAGAACTGAACTATCTATATATACAGAGTGGACCGCCTCAGGCTTTCCTATTCTGTATAACTCTTTGGCCCTAGTAGACGCAATAAAAAACGCACTTAAGGATTCCAAATGTGATATGTCTATATAGAGAATATTTTGGCGACAAAACGGTTTCTTTAGCTTTTCGGGAAATTCGGAGAGAGTTATAGACCATAGGAAAGCTTGAGACGGTCCACTCTGTATGTATTTGGATATAAAATCGTATCTGTTGATCTTTTGAGAACAAAGAAGAGATGATAATGATGATGATTGTGGGATGATGGAGTGGCGCTTTTTCCACAAAATTTCGACGCCTCCAGGCAACCCCAACACAAAATTATAATTAGTCACAGATTATAAATATATAAACGCTTCGTATTATACGATCAATTACAATCAAGGCATATATGGGAGCTGCAACAATCATATATAGAATATTTCAAATAAAAAATCTAAGATATCCTCGCGGTTATCAACAAAATTGTTTATTACAACCTCTCTCACTTTACCATTTGAATCTCGACGAATTTTTTTTCGTTGAGAATATTTCCGTCGCACTTTCTTTGCTATATGAAACACACGTACAGGTGTTGGTTAATCGTCAATATATAACGCTGTTTTGTGCCTATTTATAATCCGTCTCTAACGCAGAACTGGGCTTTGATCGCTCAGAGGTCTTGTTACAAGTTTGGAATTCTCACTTATATTCTCAAGAATTGGGGTGTTCAAATCTATTTGGTGTTATTCTTATCAGATTTTCATCTACTTATCCACCCCTAACTTACATCCTTGGAATTTTTATATATCTACCTATATATCTAATAAATAGCTTGAATTTGTTTTGTGAGGGGTGAAACTGTGTTAGCATTGATTATATAGAAATCGAAATGTCCTTTATTATCATAACAAATCATTTTTTGATAATATCAAATCCATTAATTAAATATTTAATGAATATCGATAGAATTTTCCAAATATAAATAAACTAAATATAATGTAAAAAAAAAAACGGAAATTAACAAATTCTTCCGGTATATAGTTTAATTGAATTCCATTCTAGAGGGTATTATGTTGTTTGTGTGTGTGGTTGTTGTATTGAATTCGATTTGTTGTGAATTCAGAAGGGTAGATGGAATTGAAAAGGGTGTCGATGGGCGCCGGCGCATCATTCATTTTACTATTTTATATAACTATATAGTATCGCGAAATTGTCCTTAAATAAAATAATCAATCATCCTATATAATTAGTTGTTGTGTTGTATTTTTCGAAAATTATATAGAGCGGGAACAATCGAATGGCAAATGTATTTTAAATAAATAATCATTCGATTATTATATATACCTACATGTTCTGATATTATAATTCCAGTTATTAGTAATGATATTAAATGTATAGGAGTTGAGACTGAGACGGCCATTTTGTAGATCGCATGTTAGGAAAACCTTGGTCCAACAATAATATAACATATACATACCTATATAAATTAAATAAATTAATAGATAGAACTGCACACTTATTGTGTGCAACTTTGATACAACTTATACGAATTATAATATTATAACGTACTTATGTATATTTTATATATCATGGATTTAAGTCGATATAGACACCCTAGAACGGAACCGATCAATAAATAATACCACGAAATGACAGCTGTTAATTAGAAAAAATAATTGTTCGATTATAGAAAATAATTCACCACATACTCTCTTTTATTTTATTTCTCTCTCTCTCTCTCTCTCTCTCTCTCTTTTTCTCGGTTAGAATTGGTGTGAATTGTAACAATACATAAAGCTTGAAATTATTATAATTAATATTTTCTACCATTTATTCAAGTTATTGAGCTTTAGGCATAACCGATTCGTGAGTAGGTACCACCACCGATACCAACCTTAGGACATTATCCTATACCACAATCTGTCCTTCCATTGTCGGTAAAACCATAATTTTGTTTGTAACATTATTATTAAAAAAAAAACAAGCTCCAAAGCACAGTCACATAGATGTAAATTGAAAAGTTTAAAGGGATAAATTGTTTTGCGTGCAAGATGATGTGGTCTTATCGCCTTTAGCTAGACAGCTACTTGGAATATAATACCTAAATGTAAAAAGCATGCAAACGTAATTGGTTTGTACGTTTCAGAAATCTTTCATTATTATTATCATTATTATGATTATTACCAACAAAGTTTACAGGACGTGATATTTTTCTGAAGAAATTAATAATCATTATTTAGAGTTCATGAAAAATATCACACCGTATCTTCGCCGAACATTGCAACATTTTCATTATATTATAATATTGACAGGATGAACTTTTGAAATTATCCGTAAAAATATTTAGTTGTGTTTGAAAAATTTGCCATTCAAATTTAAATGGAAAATTTCACTTAAGGTTTTCTTGCATCAGTTTAAAAACGATATAAAATAAAAAGCTATTTATTTCTATAATTATATGAGTAATTTTAGTTTCTAGGACAATATTCAATGTCGCGCATTATTGTGGTGCGGATTCGAAGCGTTCCGGTTCTTGTGTTGGAACAAGAATCTGTATCGGTATATGCGAGGGTTTGTTTTTTTTATTTAATCGAAATAAAAGCGAAAGATATATAAATAGGTGGTTTGATTTTGAGTGCTTCATAAAAAGGTGTGAGATTTTAAAAATCGAGAAGCTGATTATAAGTCGAAATATCTAAAAATATCCTGCTGCTTCTGTTGAAATTTAGTTCTCGTTTTTGAGAGGATAGAGTGATAGAGAAGCGAAAATGTTATGTTCCGAAATTATTTAGTGCGGTGTTCAATAAAAAAATTTATAAGAATACCAGGGGCTCACGATAAAATTTTATATAAAACCCAAATTTTCGTTTTTATTCAAATAACTATACGGTTGGGTAGTGAGAGTTCTCGGTCTACATGATTTCAAGAGCCCCTGCTTCATATAAATATTGAGAGATATAGAAACAGGTGATAATCACTTGGTGAAATATTAGGAGAATACAGTGGGTGTGGTGAATTATAGCAGTTCGTTTTTAATAGCTCATAATGGGCAATCCGGGCTACTATCTACCAAATATACAATCAAATTCTTTCTTGAGTATAAGGGATGGTAATAAGACTACTCAGAATTTGAGGACAGTACCCACTTTTCGTCGCAACTTAACAATTGATCAAAGTGGGAGATTTGCGGAACAAATAGTAATGCGGCTTAATCCTTTCAATTAATCGACAATTTATATGGAATCCATCAATTCAACTTCTTCTTTGACTGATAAAAGTGCAAATACATTGTTTTATCACGTCGTACGTTGTAATCGAATCTTCTCCCATAATTTGTCTAAGATTTCAGATTCTCAAGAAAGTTATTACCTAACAGTTTCATTTTCATTATTTTTATTAGATTTTGTACAAAAGTCTATATTTATTCGGATATTTTTGGCACTGATCTGATCTGTATAATGGAATAACAAGATTCCTATATACAACAAAACAAGAAATTAACAGAAACAATACCGACTTTTATTGCTCACTATTTAGAAACCAAAAGCGAGTATTGTTGTTCTATGTAAAAACCAGTAAAAAAATTGAGCATTGACACAATGGTTTCCTTAAATAGTGCTAATAAGAAGTTTTGCAAACAGAATACATCATGAAATCTGTAGAATGATTTAAAAAAAAAAAAAAACCGGCATCCATCCATCTGTACGCTAAAGAATGTTTGGCAAATATCGACTATTAGGCTACAAGTATATAGAAATTTCTATAGACAATACAGCTTTTGTAATTTTATTATTACCTAAATACTTCAAAGAGATAAAACAATATTATTATAAATTTTGATAAACAATAAAAATTCGGTAAAAAATTACGAGTGGAATTAAACAAATCACGATTGACTGGAAAAAGTTGCCGTTGAATTCGTCGGATGAGCTTCAATTGATTTTTGGGACCTGTCTCGCATACAATGTCCATATCAGAATTTTATATCAATTTAATGACACAAGTTTTTCTACAAATGTAATTTATATAGATGACAATTTAGTGTGTTGTGAATTTATAAGTACTATATAAAGGGAATAAGTGACTGTTGTATCGATTATAATATACCTTTGTATATGAATATAATGCCCTTCTATCTGTTCGATTTCAATTATAACTTCAAAAAAATATACAATATAATAAAACGAATATGGCAGATGTCGTCAGGATATTTATTGTTCTGTTGATTGAATACAGGTCAACACTATATACATGTACTGACAGCAGGTGGATTATTACAATAATAATATTGTAATATTGAACAAAAAGACTTTTCACCATATTTGACTGTATGGAATTGTAATAATAAATTTGTTAAATTTCTATTACAGGTACACTACGTCCACCAGGATTAATAGGCGGTAGTAAACCGAAAGTGGCAACACCAGCTGTTGTCTCGAAAATCGAACAATATAAACGTGAAAATCCAACAATATTCGCTTGGGAAATCCGAGAACGTTTAATATCAGAAGGTAAATAAATATATATATCATTCAAATATTAAAATTATAAAGCCCATTTGAAAATTGAAAATTATCAAAATTAAATTGACACAATTCCGTGACTTTCGTCTCGACTTACTATATATAACGGTTCGTGTGAATGGACAAAACGTTCTCGTTATATTCAACACATAAGAATAATAATAATGATCGAAAACAAACCGCAAGTCTTCCACTTTATAAAGGAAAAAGCAACAATAAAATGACAATGTTTAAGGGTTGTTTATATTGTTTGGGATGGTCGAACAGAGCCATTGGCAACGGCGGTTATTGTTAAAATAAACCGCATATAATTATATAGTTATAGATAATATATAGAAAGGGAGAATAAGAAAATTATATGGTTTCAGGAAAGACATCCTCTATGGTAACGGTATTGAAATATAATAAAAATTTAAATCCACTATATATTACCAACAAAAAAAAATTGAAAAAATAATATCTAAACGACGAATTCCAATAGGGAAAGTTGTTATTATATTGATTTGAAGAGGGGAGCATATGTTGGGCTTTTTTAGTCACAAGACCAATTACACCATGACCGATGAATGATTAATAATTGTAAATTTATCATATATACCAGTCGCATTGATCATGATCACACTCGAATTCAAACCAACAGATACCATCACATCGATATGATTTATCTGCACGTTAATTTCCCATTCAGAGCCTACGGCAATTGTAAAGAATCCAATTCTGATAGTCGCTATTCTCTCCCTTCTCAATATTATTATTATACAGGTTGTTCCATAAACATCTTTTATTTTAAGCTAAATGCCGCTCCAAAAAAATCGCTGTCTATTCACATTAGAGATACAATATTTTTTCTTATTGAAATTCCGAAATTGCCACTGAAATGCGATATTTTTTTTACATGTCAACTTGTCAACATACACCTAAAGCACGACCTTTTTTATGAAACACTCTATATATTATTATTGAACAGAGAAAAGCCAGCCACAGCAACTGTTTATCAATTTCTTTTATAAATTGAATACACTCCTAATTATCCAACAAACTATATATACAAGAACTTTTCAATTAAATATGTTGATTCTATGCGGCGATGGGCAAGCTACAACAATCATTGCAATAATAATTTCAATATGTTATAATAAAAAATAATAACAAGAATATATAAGTTTGCGTCAAGTCAATAGTCGTGTTTGTTATGGTCATTCAATTGGACACGCGACTGCAAAGCCAATTGTCTGAGGAATTCTTTGTCTGTTGCTCGTCGCACCTCATAATATGGCACATATATATGTATATAGTTCTATCTCTATTGCATTCCGGGTCGTATAGAATAAATCATCATAAATAAATATTTTTATCAATTGATCGGTGTATGAGAATAATTCGCTTACAAGATTGATTTCGAAATATTGTTGATATTTTTTTTTAAATCGAACCGACCCCACTTATTATTATTATGGTGCAATAACAAATCCAATTTTACTAATTCCCTATAGACATCAACAATTCACATTGTTGCTTGTCTATATATTCACCACAATTATTGTTATCGTTTTGACGTAGAAAATCGTTTAATACTTGAAAATCTACAGCATCGTGATCGTTGAATTGACAAGATAATCGCCCATCAAATAATAAAGTGCGAAACGAGACCCTTTGAAGATGTCTCAAGATTGGCATCGAGTCGTTACCATCATCATCATTATTATTATCATCATAACCCCAGTACGGGGAATTGAAAGAAATAAAAATGTAATGAACGGCTTCTATTGTCATTGATCGGCCATAATGACCGGGACCAGGTTGTTTGTTTAACTCAAATTAATCGTTTCCCAGGTTCAGACTATACTTCAATACAAGTAGAGTTTTATAATGTATCGAATGGTACTTCAAGATTTCGACACATTCAACATGTTCGGAACAATAGAATGATTTCTGGGATTTCTTTTTATAAATAAAACGTGGTGGAATCCGTCTGATTGGCAATTTAAACTATACACATAATTATTTTTTGATAATAATTTTAATGATTATTTAGTATCGAACTAGATAAGCGCTATCCGGCTCGCTAAAGAAGTTTTTTTTTTTCGGTCTAATGATCGACTACTACTGAGCACCTGCAATAGATTCGGTGTGTCCTTCTTTTTGATAGCGATCTTTTCCGCACTGTATGGGGGATTGTGATTGAGATAGTTGTTGTTTGATCACCGCTACCACACCTTCATTGTATGAAACTGGATTGCTTAACCAACCGTTGCTCATTATAACAATTAAATGAATAATAATTTAAATTAGTTTTCCGTTTTCTTGTTATAGGTGTTTGTACGAATGCTACAGCACCGTCTGTTAGTAGCATCAATAGAATTTTGAGGAATCGAGCAGCGGAACGAGCTGCCGCTGAATTTGCTAGAGCAGCAGGTTATGGCTTGTACCATCCACATCCATATGCAGCAGCTGCGGCAGCTTTCCCATGGCATTCGCCTTTATGGCCCAATAGTCCTTTAGGACTACAACCGCCTAGTACTAGTTCGTCAATGATGGCAGGCTCGCCAAGTTCTTCAAGTTCACCACATCAAGATCACGGCCTATTAAGTTCATCACCTGGTACACATCCGGACATTAAAGATGATTCGAGTTTGGATAGTTCTGAACAACCGAAATTTCGCCGTAATCGAACCACTTTCAGTCCTGATCAATTAGAAGAATTGGAAAAGGAATTTGAAAAGAGTCATTATCCGTGTGTTTCGACACGGGAACGATTAGCTTCAAAGACTTCATTATCCGAAGCACGAGTCCAGGTAGGGAATTGTTTGTTTTGTTCTTTTCACTAAAACTCACAATTAATTGTTGTAAAATTGATTGAAAATAGGTTTGGTTTTCTAACAGACGAGCAAAATGGAGACGCCACCAACGTATGAATTTGCTGAAGCAGACATCACCAGGCAACCAAGGCAGCCAGTCTTCGATATTTTCCGGCCGCTTGACGCCATCACCGCACTACACAGCCGCTTCCACCCCTGGCTCACCGCTTACTACGCCACATCGCACCGCCGGCGCCCCAACAACAACGGCCCTTCTTCTACGAATGGGCGGCGAGAATAGTGCATTCAAAGCATTAGCACCAAATTCATTAACAACTGGTAATATGTCGATGGAATATGGTACCGATTCAGAAGAAGAGATTAATGTTAATGATGAATCGGATATAGAAGAGCGACATGATAGATGCTCTAGGACATCGAGTCCTGTTGAAGTGGTCGATCCGCCTGCTAACGATACGCCCACATCTCAACAACCACTTCAACTCACCATGCATGATCGCGATTAATACATCTATCTCATTTTTATTACTATTATTATTCTTTTATAAAATAATATTACCAAAGCAATCGGACTTAAACTCTTTAATTTATTTTTAATGTTTTTTTTTTTTAATTGAATATATAGGAGCTTCAAGTCGACTGATATTTCGAAAAGCTCCTACTTGAATAATTGATTAACCCCGAAAGTGAGTCATTGGATGAAACAATTTTAATTGATATTTCATAAGGAATAATATTCTGCATCTATTATACGATATTAGGTTTAATACGAGAGAGATTCGGAAATTTCTATGAAAGCACTCTCTAAATTTTGTACATAATAAAATAATTATTTAAGTTAAAAATCTGTGCGTTATATAGCTTTAATTATTGAGACACTTTCAAATTGTTTCCGTTATTGGGGTATTTTGTTGTATAGCAAGACTTATAATAATTGTAATTGTTAAATAAAAATACAATTTCCATTAATGTTATTTATTGGTGTTTTTTTTATTTATTATTAATTCAGAATTTATTTCTTGTTAAAAAGGGTAGTTTCGTGTATCGTCAACGTGTTGTTTATGCAAATGTGTTTGTTAAGAACTGTGGAATTCTACGTCGTGTTAACACAATGAGGAGTGTCGAAAGTGGATGGTAGCGTTCCGATTTATGGTTTTAACACACACTTGTAGGCCGATAACGTCGACATATTGAACGAAGAACCGTTTGTAACGAATGTGAACGACATAGTTGCGAGAATATTTTTATATACATATAGTAAAAATTACAAAATCATCCGAAAATAAGGAGTGCCATCTATATACCTATATATATATATATACTTATCGGTCATCATCTCGATGATAATAATAATTAAATAAAAATAAAATTCTCTTCTAATGATTTGAAGCGTAATAGTCGACTAATTTGTAATAAATTCCATGATTTGAAATTTTTATTCGACAAAATCCACCATTAAAAGGTGTTGATAATAATTTTCTTAATTAAAAAAAAATAATAATAAAAAAACCAACAACTTGCGTGTTTCTATCCTAATCTACCAATTTTCAGTCACAATTTACCGAGACTTAATCGAATTGATAAAAGCGTAGGATGATCGTTCGGTCTTTTTTATATTTAATTAAAACCTGAAATCGTCCACAATTGTATTTGATCAACAACAACAACAACAAATGATATCAAATTCACTTAAAGCAGAATCTCTTTATTATATTAATCGTTGAAATTTAATTTTAACATCGTAGGCGTTTAAACATAGGTGTATGCATATATAGCCATTCGGAATTAAAGCTCGTTATAGCATTTTATTGCATTCTAAATGGTTCGAAGAGTGCGAATTAGTGCGTCGAAATTCGAATTTATATTCTTGATTGTCGCAAATTTGCCCGCGCAGTTCCTTTTTTTTCTTAGTCTACTATCTTCTGTATTTGATTCTCATATACTGATATCGTTGACTTTTTGACTAATTCGGGTGGCTTCGATTGAGACACTATTGTAAATTATTATAGCTATTGCAGAACGTAATCCTGTTGAACAACACGGACAAGCACTGTTCGACAGGATAGTAGATTTGCATAACCGGATAGTTCACTTTGCCGCGCACTGATCTTTATAACTTTATTTGTTCAAGTAATGTTTTTAGTGGACGTTTATTGGTATTTGTCTTATGCCATTAGATTAATTGATCGTTCGATTATACAATTTATACTCAAATTTAAAATTGCAATATAGACTTTATAGCAATTGTCGTCAATTCTTGTATCAGAGACCCTGGTTGTTGTATTATTGAAACTTGAGTTATAGATTGATGATGAGCTCCGCCCATGTACTTCCAATAATATGAACGATCTATAGTTTGATGGAGCCTCAAGTTTCTTAATTCTTATAATTGTTTGAATTGTTCATTTGTGATTTATTGAGCCCGGTGAAAAACTGATATAAATCGATTGTTGAAAAATGTGGTTGGAGTTCGACGACTGGACGGACGCATACGGAACAGCATCCTACAACATTTCAACCATGTCTGTTAAAACCATAGAATTAAAATCTCAAACAAAGTGGTTTTATAACGCCATAAAAATCAATGCACACATTAGTTGCTTCTTTAATATACCTTTATAAATCATGTCCATAAAATAAGACATTAAATCTCCAACTACCGTCGAATAGACTTCAATGCATTAAAAATAACTTTATATTATTAACAATAGTTGGACAATAATAACAACAAAATTTATGTTATCTAGCCATTGGTGATGATTCTCACAGGCTATGAGAATCGTAATAATTGTAGAAAACGTATATATGTACACTTCGTTTGTTGGTATTTGATCCAGAGACGATTATTTTTTCTCAACAAGAAAGAGGAACAAATAGTAGAGACGGAGAAGAAGAGAACCTGTCCCATTTCGAGATAAAGTTTCCCCTTAAAAACGTGTTACCTAATCACTACCGGACACGGTTGCTTTAAATCAATCCGACCTTATCGATGACTTGGACGCCTTTTATTGTTACCTTTCCTTTAATTACTTACAACGGATTTTAGACCATCATCATCCAAACAAATCTTCAACAAACTTTATATAGAAACTTGATTTAAATAATGATTTGTACGATTATATACAAACAATAAACTAAACTTGAACATTTCTATATAGAAATCTTATTGGCACCTAAAACGATTGATTATTATTAGCGCGTCGATTTTGTTGTTTTATTCGTAAATTATTCTTGAAATTATGCGATATTCGCGCATTAATTATAAAATGCTATGGGAACGGATTTTATCTAATTTTATTTTATATTTTATAATAGCAATAAAGGTGACATTATTTTTAGATAAACTTCCAAGTCTGAGCTTTATCTATCCATAAAGTTGATTTTAATGTGATACTAGCCCACACTAACAAAGCTATTAAAGAAATTTAAAAAATTACTACATATTAAGAGAAATTTCGGTTTTAGAGGCGTCCAGGCTGTGGTTTGTGGCTCTTGTTAATGTTGTAAACCAATTTTATACGGAAATTCTGAAAAAAATATATAAAAAACCGATTATAAATCAGTTCGATTTAATTATTTCGTATAAATTTTAACATCTCCAATTGAATATAAATGAACTATAATAGTATGAGGCAAGTTTCGAACAACTCAATTCTATATATATACAGAATGGTCCATACTAGAAATTTTCCTCGTCTTGTCGGAACTCTGGTTCTCGTGTTGACGTCTAAATATCACATCGAGTCCATTTGTTCTTGCACCCACTAGAGTTGCAAGACTAGTAAAGCCTCTATAGTGGACAGCCTGTATATCGGCTTTTAGTGTTAATTAATGTAAATTTTTTTTATGAGACTTGATCGAATTCAGTCCGGCTCCTAATTGCTAACAATTTTCAAAATTTAATTAATTAGCCAAATTCTTTATTTATTATAATTGTTTTTTTTTGTGTTATTTATTATAATTATTATTATTATTTTAATAATCAAATCGAGTGGATATTTTTTAAAGCTCAATTATGTGTAACCAGGAATTTTTGAATAAGTTTTGCGTGACTGATTTGTATCGCGTGCGTCCACCGATAATTCTTCAATAATTTTTCAGTGGGTCATCGAAGAAGACACAACAACAACAACAACAAAAATTAAATATTTTTCGAATCGAAGAAATTTCCAAACAGACACACACACGGATTTATAGAAAAAAAGTGTTTTTAATATACCTCTAGATTTTGATTCTTGTTATTAACTAAATTATATATTTTGATATTTCGAAATTTTCTGAAATTATCCGAATTAATAAATACGGATAATTTTCAGGAACCCTTTTGTTTGACAAAGAATAACATCGACCGCTTCTCATTTAATATTATAGGTTGGTTTGTTTAAAAATACAATAATAAAGGCGAAATTCAACAGAATCGAATCATAGAAAAAAAAATTATAATCATGATAATTATCTATATTCGCAATGTTGTAATAGAGCTTTTGTTCCGAGTAGCTGCAAGCTTTGATAGACATCAAAATTTTAATCGTTTCCTCAATTGACACGTTCATATAAATAAAACGAATGTTGATGCAAATGTATATAATTCTTGGAATAGTTGCAGGGCATTTTAAATATATATATGCCGTTTACAAATTCAGGTAGTCTTACAATTACCTCCGGACTTTTCATTATTATTACTGTCTATAGTAAGATGTGGTTGTGATTATTTAACTACCATGTTACACACTCTACTATGACAGTATCGTAAATTGTTTCTAGACAAAAAAATTTTTGTTGCGAATCAAATACAAGAAATACTTCTATTTAGTACAGATAACTAGAAGATTCCATAAAATTTCCAATTACAGAATGCTACAAGCATACCACATTTAAGCAACGATTAGTATGTAAATTGTTATGATAACAATTTAAATAAATTCCGCTGAAAATTATAATTTGTTTGTATATTTTTTTTTTCAATGAATTTATTCATTTATTATCGCATTTTTATCTTCGTAGTATACAAAAAAATAAATAAATGCCAGTACGGTTGAGGTTACCGTCTTGATTGACTATTGATATCTCCATGTTATTTACGTCATTATTGAAATATTTTTGAGAAATTCCATTCAATTTATCAACAATTTGTGACTATAGTCACTCAATAATAATAATAATAATGATCATAACTTGTTCCTATCTCTTTTTTTAGTACTTTTTAAAGTTAATAAATCTCCGTCGTGCAAGAAGCTCAAGCAGGGGCGTAATTTCATTTTTAGCCCACACACATATGCATGAAAGTTGTACTAATTAATACACCACAATCCTATATACATATGGTGTTTATAAGTAATTTGATAATTAAAGATATACCGAATGAGAAAATGAATTTTCGACGTTCAACGATTTATTTCAAATTGCGGTGCCATTTTTTAATCGATTGATTCTAAAAAAGAAAAAAGGTGGCATTTATCGATATTATTTTATTTTATTTTAATTACAATACAGCTCTTATACCTGAAAAGACTAATTGTTTTCTATCTGTCAAAGCGAACAATAAAGTTTCCACAACAACATGATAAATTAATGACAAAACGCATCTATAAATGGAAGTAAAATTATAAACTCTTAGCTGCGTCATCATATTAATGTTATATATATATACATTCTTTTTTTTTTTTAATCGAAATCGATTCTTATAAAAAATCTCACCTCTAAATCTCCAGTCGATCATATTGGGCTACTGTGATCATAGATTGATTTAACATATTGGCATTTCAACTCGTTAAGATCAATGATTGTTGTATTATGCTTCAAACAAGGTAGTATTTCTTCTCTATTGTGTTAGCTATACGGAATATAATCGAAATTTATTGTTTAAAAAAAAATATATATATATAGGTATAGGTGTATAATAACAAGATTGGTTGAATATTTTAGATAGAGAAAATAAATTGTGCAAAAAGCGAAGATAATTAATGAAGAATCAGAATATTTTCGATTTGTAATTATAATCTGATCTGTAAAGAAATATTGAATGCCGGAGCGTATAAAGATGTATGGCGTTTAAAATAGCTGGATGCTTCTGATTTTTCTTTACCAATAATTGATCAATAATTATTACTGTCAGATCAGACAATGGATGTTCGGAATCCCAAACGTATTTTATATAGAAGAAACACCATTATATCCCAACTACGTGGCTATAATGCCTTATTGATCATCAATATGTTCATGTTTTATATACCTGCAGACAATTACAAAAATAATTCTATATATAGGAAAATTCAAAAATTTCTTATTATTGTTATTATTATTGTATTGATAGAAAGTGAGAGCGTGTAAACCAGCTGAAAATTGCATGCATGACGCACGACTCCGCACCTCAATCACTTTATCATTCAGCTGGCCAAATGCTCCAGGAGACGAATTCATTGAATCGTGCAAAATTCCAAAATAAAAAATTCCATACTACAAAATTATTTTATACTAGAAAAAAAAAATTAATCAAAAAACGTATATGAGACGATGAGTCGTCGAAAAATCCATTTTGAATAGTCGAAACTGTGATCCAGGTGAAAATTGCGTCAATTAAACATCGTCCGTTGTTTGGAAGATGTAGAAATCGAGTCGAATTGTTGTTGTTGTTCGACGAGACGAGCCTTGTTCGAATTTATTGCAAGTCAGAGCAGTCCTATTATTCCTCTAGTTGATTACGAACCCAGCGGGGGTGCAGCCTGTCGCTCCTGAACCAAATTATACTTAATTACAACAAGTAATAAGGTTTCGATTTGGTTCTATCTTTTGAAAAAAAAAACAACAAGTAATAAAAAAACGAATTTGTACTTTTATTATTGATGTTTATATGAAGGTTGGATTATATTATCGATTATATCGAAAAATTTTACAACTACTATACTATAACTATCATAGAATGATTAATCATCGAACAATTGATTGAAAATTAATCAAAACTATAACGAGACAGCTGATTGCTTATGAGCGTTCACACCATAGGCGTCAAATTAGACGTTTAGAAATCGATTCCGGTCATTATAATTACAACCATTATAATATTATCGACCTTAAAATTTTTGTTTCGCCTATATACTCAATTCAATGCACTTTAACACTTTATTTATAATTGTAATAATCATTTCTAATGTCAGTTTATTTAACAATTCGACAATTTCCCTGACAGCCTCTAATGATCCGACTCTGATTCTATAAAGCTCAACATATACCAAGTAAAAAAAAAATCACCTTCAAACATATTTGATGTTGCTTTGTTAATATTGATTGAGGGCGGACTAAAATATTATAACAAGAAGTTCAATGTTATATTACAGGTTATTATTAATAAGTAACATTGACTGATGGCTATGATCAGTCGGTTTTCAAACAATAACCGACTGGGAAAAAAGACAAACCCATTACGATTGTATGATTTCCATCATCATTTCACTATATATTATTTCATATCAATCCGATAATAATTATATATAATCGAAATTTAATATTTTTCGTAATTGGATTATATCGCTCCATGAAATTTATACCAGGTGCAAATTGAAATAATATTATATTGACATTTTAATCCGGTTTGGTTGACATAATACATAATTAGTACAGTTTTATCTTTGAAGTTTGCCAAAAATAAATTTTATAATAAAGAAACTGTTGAAGGTATACATTATATTGACAAACACGTGTTGGACATAAACTTCAATGTTAGCGACATAATTGGGTAGTTAATTAAAGGTAAAAACAAAATATAACCGCCAGAAGATGACACAACTTCCGGACGAAATAATTCACAATATAAACAATTGGTATATCAAATCTACAACTAACATCAATTGAACAAATAATTCAATTTGAACGAATAAGTCTTCACTAACGACTCTTATTTGTTTATACAACATTCGCATAATTTTTTTTTCTAAATATAAATTCTAGACAGTATTAAAATGGAGTAGAAAAATATAATCGATGAGCTGCGAATTTCACGTTGTTTCAAAATAGCTCCACACCCCTATAATCACACCTCCCTTCGATTCACGAACGTATCTTCTCATTGTGGTTGGATGACTCAAGAGATTTCCGTAAAAACTTGTTAAACATATTACAGATGGAGATACTTCTGATTATGTGTTAGAAATGGAGATAATATTTTTTTTTTTTGGGAAACAATGCTGAGCAAAACTTTCTTAGCAATAGTAACTATAAGGAGCTCGTAAAGAAGTTATTTTGTTCAAATTCTGCAGGATTTATCGTATATTGAAATAACCGCTGCTTGTGGATCGACCCTCAAATAAACCACGTTCCAAGAATTCCAAGAAATGTATGTATAGATTATTGAATGGCAAACATAAAAGTTTGGGTTACCATCGAATGCGCTTGATTTTCACATTTTTAACTCCAAACCGCAATTGCCCACTCAGTTTGTCGACAATTAATTATCATCGAATGGACTACTGACTTATATAATTTATTTGGTTTTTTTTTCTGCGGATTAAAGTCTGTTGAAATTTTAAGCCAACTAACAGCTTATAATGTCATATTGAATTATATTTAAATTACAATAAAATCTTTATGTGAATGTTCATGTCGCGGATTGTATCGCTAGATGTAATAAAACAATTTTACAAAGTATCTTATTGTATATGATTTATGTTTGTACGACATTTAATATTCAATGCAATTTTATTATTGCAAGCAATTTAATAATAAATTGACGGATAATATTGTGCGTCCATATATATATATATATATATAAATATAGCAACAATTTTTTGTTATTAATAATTTGTATAATAATTATCAAGACAAACACCTTGCGCTTCGCTGGAAAAAAATAATCAGGTCAAAATGTGGTTGATTTGACATTTAAAAATCCAACACTTGAATTAATAAAAAATTGAAATTAGCATCTGCGTTCAATTAAAATATATACTTAGCAAATATTAAAATGATTGATTTTATGGGGATCATTTTTATATATGCTTCAATGCAATTCGTATAGCAGTATAGCGACTGTGGTAAAAAATTTGGAAAAAAATTAATAAATTACAACGGATACAATGAATAATTTATTAGGTATGTCGCTATATAGAATCTGTTGATACTGCCACCCGGAAATTTTTATTGAAACATTATCGTATCTATGTTTCCATTGTGCTTTTTTTTTCGCTAATTGCCAGAAGCCGAAAATATATGCCAAGCAGATGTCATCGCGCAGTTTTGGTTTAAATATGCGACAGCTGAAAATTGACATAAATATTATACATAATAAACAAATTAATAATATTCAATATCGGATCTTAGCATCGAGCGAATCATAAAAGTGAAAGTTTATAAAAGATTTTCGGACAGACTTTTGTCAAGATTAAATTGGCCGGACGTATTGCATAATAATACCATTTTAAATATCCAATTGGCAATAAGTTTTCTTGAATATAATAAAGCAACAAACTTGTTATATTTCTCACCTTTTTTTTTAGTGTTTTATGTTTTATTTGAGATCAACTAACAAGCTTCAAGAGATAAAAACTAATGAAAAACTCGTAACGCTCCTGTTCGTCTATCAAAGCGGAAAATTACATTGTCTCGTTTTATAAGCAAAAAAAATATACCAAAATCGATTAGACTGTGAGTTTAACCGAAATTAAACTAATATAATTCATGACTGGTCTAAGTGGGAGACAACAACATCAATAATAATTTTACTATATCGCTAACATGTAAGCTTCGTGAAATTATTAACGATTAGTTTGTGCTTCATCACTCAAGAATGTTCAACATTTTTGATATATTCGATATACGTGTTAACTAGATGGTCGAAAATTTATTTGACTCTTTTCTATTTAATTTGTGAAGTTGTATGGAAGAAACCACTAGTCTCAGTTTACCAATAATTCTATATGTTACGCAACGGAATCTCTATATATATATCCTAAACAAAAATCTATGTATATCTAATAAAGCGTAACTAATCGAGCTACTGCGCTGTTCAAAATACTTAAATCAATAATTATAACAAAAACAGATTGAAATTTATAGAAGAAGAAAAAACACGCTATTATTCTGGTAAAATGGTATATCGATCAATCGCATTCAAAGTCGAAATCAAATCGAATAACAAACAAAACATTATCCATAATCGATGTTTATATTGTGGTTGCTTCAATATCTACCTCTACCTAGTATAGACAAGAGTAAAGTGAATAATTTTTGCTGATCTATACATAGCAACGTGATAGTTTGAATACGAACGAATAATGATGATTTTAGATATTTTAACGTTGTTCAATGGACACTATAACTATAAGTATATAGATAGAGAAGTAGTTAAAACTGGTCGTTAAAGTCTCATGTTAAAAAGTATTACCAGTTTACACATACATTACAACAGAGACCAGACGCCAATCATTAGTAATTAGAAAAATGTTAACGTACCCATTTCGTTTCATATTGATTGTTGACAATGCCAATAATCGATATGTATATATATAAAATACTGACTCAACAAGAATTTACTTGTTTCAATATTTTAATATTGATAATCTTCAATGTTATTATTTTATTTATTCATTATTATTTTTTTTACAAAGTGACGAAGCGAAGTATCAAACAATATTGGATTCTATTAAGGAATAGCTACCGATATATCTGATCTTTATACATACAGGATGGTCCGCCAGAGGCTTTCCTGGTCTTGTAGGAATAACTCTGGTTCTAGTGGAGAAAAAAGAAATACATTCGAAGATCTAAAGTTTGAGAGATCCGGCGTTTTTTGTTTTTTTTTTTTGGCACTCACTAGAGCCGGAGTTACAAGACCAGGAAAGCTTTTGGTGGTCCATTCTGTATATTGGTGGACTACCCGCTGGGATTATCTTGAATCACCACTGTATATAGTGTAATTACCAGACTCCCATCGATCGATTTACAAGATATACAATCAACGGATTCATCAATTCTCAATGATATCGAAATTATAAAGTTTGGTTATAGTTTAAGACGACGGCGCAATTTCACTTCCAGATCTTGGGCGTTTATTATTATTTTTAAACAAGGTTTAATTCAGAAAATTCATGCAGTTGCATAGTTATTCATCATATTTTCCAACCAAGTAATTATATCCAATCTATAATGGAGTGATAATCAAGTTTATATAAGAATATAGTGTTTTTCTGTGCGCGGTACAAGTCCAGCTGCTGGTTCGTTTTTTATTGTCTAATGCATTCGAAATTTCCATCGTATTTCGAAAAGTGATATGTATTTTTTCTTCTTATTCTATTAAATGTAAAGGTGCAGTAATATCAAGATAATAACTAGATAGTTTTTATAATTACCCTACTTATCTATATATGTATATAGTCGCGTCTTCCTAGTTCATCTGCTCTACTATATAGCCAGATTCTTCTCCAATATAAAAACACATTGTACATAGAAATGTAAATAAAAAATAGTAATAAAAAAAAAAAGTCTACTATTAATTCATCTATAGTTCAGTTCAATTTGAATATTTAATAACGAATGAAATATCTATTGTAATTTGTATCAGCCACAACACATACATCAATCCCCTTTCGTTTTATTCCAAAAAAAAAATAAATTATAAACTATGGCTTAATCAAAAACGCAAAGGGCGGCCACCAATGATGTAATAATATTTGAAGAATTAATAAAAACTAACATAAGAAACTTATTATTATTATTATTATTATTAAATGATCGATATTTTACAATAGAACAAAACTTGTTATATAAATTCTTCTTCAACGATTTAACACAATACCTGTCAAAATCGAAAAATTAATGGGCCGTGATTGGAGCAGCGTTAAATGACCAAAAAAAAAAATGCACCACCCTCTTTTTTTTTGGCTACATATATAATAAAAAATAATAATAGTGATAATAATCTAACAGGTAGTTGGGATCAGGTGGCAAAACAGATGTTTAAAATTATAACAAAAAGGGGTTGTTTTGTTGATTTTTATCATGGAATTTTCTCCAAACCATAATATTATGTATGAAAATATATCAATATCGATCGTTGTTTTTTTTATTTTTTTTCTATATTAAATTATTATTCAAAGTTCGTTCTATTATCATATGATTTATATTGAGGATCATTTTAATATAACCCCCATCAAACATATATGTTTAAATATACGAATATGTGTGTGTATGGAAGAGGGATATTTCACTATGACAAATAAGTCACATTACGACCTCGAATGCCGGCGGTAATCCGACAACATTTCTGATAAGTTCGATGGATCCCACTTCACAACCATCAAGTTATAATGTGCCATTATTCATATATTGGGCCTATATATGTATATACATATATATGTTGTTTGATTATGACCATTTACAAGTTGTTATTACTCATTTACACGACGTCTGTCAGATTTTCTATTAATTGATTTATTGGTAAAATGTTTGATCTTATATATGTTGGATTCGGTTGTCTTTCTTCTACTCATAACATATTCAATGTGATTTTATAATTTTTGAAAATTTTTCTATATACAGACATATCCATAGAGATATCCATCATTATTGAAGTTTTCTGATTGAAATTTTCGAATTAGTTTGGTCGTATTTATAAATAGAAATAACAATTAATGTCTACGCTAATTATAAAACAAAACTTTTACGATAATCGGTTGAAGCTTATTCGAATAGAAAAAAACCGATTTACATATTCATTATAGATAGGGTATTTGGGAAGCTTTGATGGGTAGTCACAACTAGTAGATTTATAACTCTAGTAGTACATTATGAGAAGCTTTTCTGTGTCAAAACCGAATTTCCTAGAAATTTTAAAAAGTTCCAAAAATTGTTAGTACAAGTTGAAATTTCGGGAATGTACTCTAATGA
>JAZBGX010000938.1:1064-23106 GCA_037414775.1 Zonitis immaculata | reverse complement strand
ATAACTAATTAATGGTGGGTCGCATGTAATAATGTCCCAGGACTTTTTGTCTTAGAATGTTGTCCCCTACCCGCCATTTCATTTAAGTCCACGACTTTCAACTCACCCTGTAAACATATGTTATAGAATGTAATGTCTACATGCAATTCAAAGCTCAAATTTTTTTGATTGAATAAATTTCGAAATATAATCGCATAAACAAATTGAGTTTTACACCAACTATTCAATCTCATTTATCTTACTGTGTGTATCTTTAAATAGTTTCGTGTTTCCGTAACCTAATCGTTAAATATAAATATAAATGCAACTATGGTAGATTTCTCTTTTTTCCAATTTTCTAATGCTCGATTTAACCATGGTGGGGGACTATAAACCATCAAGCCATAGTATAGTCGTTTAATTAGTAATTCTCTCGTTTATTTTTTTAATGAAGTAACATTTGATTAAATGTTTATTTCAAAGAAGAAAAAAAAACTCCAATTTGTATAACTAAGGACTTTTATTTGTCCGAATATTTTCAATGGGAAGAAAAAAGTAATTAGTGTCAATCAATTATTGATTTTGTTTAAGAAACTTGAAAGACTAGACTATAGATTTCCAACCAAAAATCAATCGATGTAATATCTATATAGATAGAGTTCTGAATCGGTTCCCTTGACATTTCCATAAGTTGGCCGAAAATTCTGTCCGATTTTGGTGGAGTCGACAAGTCGGTGGCTTGGAAATTGATACAATAAACATCTAAGGGCAAATTGTAGTATATGTGTACGTGACTAGAATTACATCGTTATCTTGTACTACTGTTATTTTCATAGATAAAAATTGTGAAATATATAAGTTAGTTTTGTATTTTATACAAAGCGAAATGGGAATTGTTCATATACAGCTTTATTATTATTATTATTATAGATTGAAGTGTTTGTAAATTGCAAATACTTGATACTGATCAGTGCACTAGACTGCAAATAAAAAGTGTAACGAAGTGAACAATCGGTCTCGATAGGTATGACGCTTTGGTGAACTGTAACTAAATCGATGTTATTTTGTCTCTTATTGCGCAACCCTGATAATATACATAATAGTTATAACGATTGAAATACAAAACTTATTAATATTTGAATGTAATGTTGTTTATATTGAACTAGATATTCATCGACTCTTCAAAAAATATCTCCGAGTAGTATATTAAAATATAGGCAAATTGAAAATTCGTACAACCATCAAAACCGTTTTATCAGCTAAAGTTTTTCGAAATTTGATGGAAATATGAATTGGAATATAACACAGAGATTTCGGAGCCTGAAAATAATCATTCAAATTCAATCAGCCCTATAACTGATTGATGTATTATATGGATTCCGTTTTCTAATTAATTATTTTAAAAGTATACATTAATTCGATTCGGCCTATCTTTGTATGTTAAAAATATATTGGATAAACAAATAAAGCTTCTTTATAGCGTTTATATAATTAGATTTGGTGTCCGACTTTATATAGCGAAACGAAACCAATAATATAAATGGAACGAGATATGATATGGCACACACAATCTGACTGATAAGCTTCAAAAATATTGACAATGATGAATTTCCATTTATATCTATATGTATATAGGTATATACCTAGTAGATTTTCAATTTGTATACGGTTTTCTATTACAAATCGAAATAACAAGCACTATTTAATCGATTATTTTGAATACTAGGCTAGATTATTCGATAATATAGTTAGAGTTGCGTGTAAGTTAACAATACCAATGAGAAATTTATTATTTTAGATAATTTTTTGTTTGTTTATCGGCTGGTTTATTTGATAGTGGGGCACTAATGATTAATGTTGTAGCCTCCGATCTTGGATGTGTACGATTTCTTGTAATAATATATAGACGTGTGTAAAAAGTAGTATACACGCGATATGGTCGCCTGGTTACATTTATTGATATACCATTAGATTTTATAGTTAGGCGCTTTATTAATGATTTGATTATATATACTCAAATAATATATCGAAAGACCTAAATGCACGAAATTTAAAAATTTTAGCTTTAAGGTATAAACCATAACAACAATTTAAGTTAATATGCTATAGTTACTCTTGGGTATTTTTAATTTTACTAACCGAGCGGATAACGACCAAATATGCAAATAGCAACAACAACAACAACAACAGCAACGATGGACGGCGCTTATTGCATTAACTTTATAGCGGAGCTTTCTTCGTATAATAACATTGCATGCTTATTATCGCTCTAGACTTGGAATTTATTTTTATTTATGAAATTTGATTATAACGAAAACCATTGCGCAGTCGCTCTTCCAACAATCTTAATTCGATAAATATAGTGATTAATATTCTAATAAAAATCACTTATACTCACCCATTTAATGATATTGGTGAAAATTAATATATATTTTATGATAGCAATTTGATTTTCCAATTTAAGGATATTACCCTCACCCTCACCTTCACCAGTTCCGGCCATTTTTCCACCCAAAAGGTATCCAAAAAAAAAAAATAATAATAACGCTTTTACTAATCTATTATTATAAACGCTTGATACAACTGAATTTTTTCGAATAATACACACCTTACTTATCTCCGATAAGATAATTTATCATAATGCAAATAGACTGATTCACCTGTTATTCGTGAACTATTTCTGATTTTTTATTTAATTTTTTTTTTTAGTAATTATATATACAATAGTAATTTATAAGGAATTTCATGTTTTTGTTATCAGTAATTTTTCATCTCGGTTCAATAAATAAAATTGTGTGACGCTATATCACCTACCAAGTGGATTCCGTGCTGGCATAGTCCCTAGGTAGATATAGTGGCACTTTGATTAATGAGCTCACTATTAGTTGCATGCAAATTTTGTTGACGTCACTATAGGAGACTATCGTGACGACATGTCTACGATCTTATAGAATTTAAGAAATTAGAAAAGTCTTTCACGCAACTGGTTCGTTAGAAGTTTATTAAGTTCCCATCTATAGAATTTCTTGAAATCTTGCAGTTGAAAATTTCGGACAACGCTCTTTCCATCTAAAATATTTTTGGCTCTCTATCATTTCCGGTTATAGCGAAAATTGCCATCAACTATCTTATTTTAAATACATTACCCTATATTTTATCTTTAGATTATACGTGAAAATGTGGTACTTTTTTGTATGACATCATCTATGTCTTATACCAAACATTCTTGAGATATTCTAATTATTTTGAAAAATATTGACATTGTAGATCTTCGAAAAATTTGTCATTGCCAGTATAGAGAAGTTATGGTTAAGCATTCATAAGGTTGCATCCTTGATAGAGACATGGAATGACCGGAAGTGTTAGAAAGCCAAAAATATTTTAGATAAATAGATCGCTGTCCAAAATCCATTACCGCAAGGTTTTAAAAAATTTGATCGCTGGGAAGTCTATAAACTTCTAACGAACCAGTTGCGTGAAAGAGCCTGTATAGTGTTTTTTTTCATTTTCCAAACCAACTAGAATTGTGTGTGTATAGGTATATAAAAGAAAACTTTTCCAATCAATAGATTTAATTTTATTGTCAGTTGGAACAAAAAGATTTGAGAAACAAAACTGGAATATATATTTGTATATACAATAAAAACAAAATGCGAACGCAAACGAGAAATTGAGGCAAACTTGGGAGAGAATTACTTAATTTTTACCAAGTTCATTTATTTAGTATCATCGTTATTCAAGCGAATGGCTCGACTTGGAAAGTTTAGTTTACGTTTATTGGTCGAAAAGAGAAGTGTTTTGTATGGTTTCGCATAGATTTATTTTAATTACGGTCTAACGAGCAGAACTCATCCCTTTTATTAAAATAAATAAGGAAACGGTTTTGTGTTGGTGTGACTTGAATCTATAGAAAATGCAAACTCATAAACTCCTCTATATTCACATTCGGATTGAGATCCCAGTTGAAAACTTTCAGAACAATGGGTTTAAAGTTGGATTTTTCATAATCTACAAATTAATTCACTACCACTGCTATATTGGTTCGTGTAAATTATCCTTATATAAAGCATTATTCCTAGTTTACCATCAAATATACTTTATTTAATCTATTGTTAAATTAACCAAGCTATTATCATTGTTGAATATTATATAATATGAAGGCAAATTAAAGTTTAATATATAAAATATTCAGTGTTCTCTTTATCAAGCTGAATAACTTTTTCGACAAAACTACCCTTATCACAATTCTCCCGGCAAACATGTATATCTCGCTATACTTTGTAATATTCGAAATCATCCAAAATTCGACTGTTTACTCGCGCTATTTTCAACTCTACAACGTAAGATGAGTATCGCCTTTTCTTTCAATATAATAGAAAATCTTTTTATTTGGTCAGAGTAGTAACAGTCTGTAATTGTGGCTCCTTTTACCATGTAATCCTCCATAAATATTCAGTCTGTAACATGCAAGATGCATAGCTTAGGACGCTGTGAACATTGTGCCCTCTGCTAAATGTCTGATGGTCACTCTTCGATCAGCTAGATATCTTACTTTTTTAACATTTTTGCAGGTGTGGCATATATGGATGTTCGTCTTCTGTGGATAATCCACCTAGCTTTAATTACTTGTACCAACATGCAACTGTGGAATATGAAGGGGCAATTTTTTCAACAAAGCGTTCGCTACCTTTGTAACTCATCAAAATAGCTTACAAAAATTATTATTCACAGAATAATCAAATTTGTAATAATACAACTTTATTATTACAAAATGGAAGAAACATTATCTATCCATTATTCAACAATATTTAAAATGTTAAATAAATATTGATTAAATCAAATTAATTACAATTGAATAATTAATTTCATATAAATATTGAATGTTGGAACGGAAGATATTCAATTTCCATTGTAACCGAACCATTTCCATTTTCATTAATTCCATAAATAACAGGTTGAGTTTATTTTTTTCTTCTTGATTCGATACAAGATACTTGTGTAAATTTAAATTCAGTATAGTATTATATATAGTTATATAGATTGCGCATTTTCAATTTATGAGCGATAATTGGATCGTTCATTTTCAACTCCAGAATCTCATTAAAACGGATCTAATTTATATCCTTCTATAATCGGTATATATGTTTATTGAATATGATCAATTAAAATATGATAATCAAAAATAGAAGAGATCCAATCTAATTGGAATCTTAATTTCTAGTTTGTGCAATATAAATATTAATTACATGTCAACTACATTTAAATATTGTTGGAATAAATGCTATTTGTCTTAAGTAATGATTGGAATATTTAAATTTGTAAATATCGTAGAGCAAAATGTAAAATTTAGAAGACTTGGAATATTGGACGTATCTTCCTTTTCTCTATCTATATACCCATCTCAAATCCTCTATATTTCTGGTTATATAAACATAGATTTATATAAATCATAAAATTTTTAGATAAGGAAACTTTTTCAATATTCACATTGTAATATTTTTTCGTTTGTAATTACATGTCATACTTGTATATAGATGGTATGTTTATCTAAGTTCTGAAAGAAACTTTGATATCAATAGATGACGTATTGTATTTGGGAGACCGATAAATCCAATTCATCTGTCACAAAATCGTATTGATTTTGTTTTATTATCACTTTAAAGCTTATTTTCTGTTTATAGAATTATATATATATATATATATATATATATGTAGATTTTTATTATAATAAAGATTTATTAGAAACATGCGAATGGGTGTAGAAATTTGATGCTCATCACGTAGCTTACCTGTTCGTAACAAATCATTTTATGACTGACTTTCACGTTCGGTTTTGTTAATTGAGATGTTGAAATATAACCAAGCAAAACGGCCTATGATTACGATCAAAAATATGATTAGAGCATATATATATTATACTCGTATATAGGTACCTAAATAACAAAGTCAAATTATGAATAGACTTAAAATATAATGAGATTTCATGCTAACATTCAGGTGGAAAACGTGATTTAGTTTATTCCAATTGAATTTCATAATTGAATGAATATCTTTTGAACCTCTAATTATGCTTGATTTTTGCGGTAAATTTCCATGGTGATTGTTATTCCTAAAGGTAAAATCTGATTACAGTTTATTCAGAGAGTTGTTTTTTTTGGAAAAAGCACATACTTTCGTCGTTCTATACAAATTTCGATGAGCTGCTGGAACAACCTGGAGAGCTTCTCTTCTAGAAGGGATAACATTAGTTTAGATCGCCCTATAAGATCTTCAAAACCACCTTTGTAGCGATTTTCTAATTGGGAAGATGAGAAAAAGTCTGCCAGATCCAAATCTGACGAACCAGTCACTGGTACAGAAAAATTCCGGTCTTTTTTTTTTTATTCAAAATATTTATGTGTAACTATTAGAATGAAGTATTATAATAATAATTGGATTTGGCCCTATTGTTGCCCAAAGCAATATCTGGATGTAGATGGATGCGACTATTTTATCTATTGAATTGTTTAGTGTTGGTATTCTATTGATTGAGAATGATGTTTGGAAAGTAAAACGAACATTTTGAGAATAATGAGATAGCTTTAGGGAACCATTACTGAAGCAAACTGTCGCATTCTTGATATTGTCGACTCCCTTTATTATATTTCTTATCTCCGTTTGCAGATAAAGCGAATTTGATTCAACTTTTATCGATTTCTATTTGGTCAAATGGTTTCAATTATCATTAATTCTCAATTATTATTAATTTATTAATCTTAATTTACAGTTTACATACATAAATGTTGATATATTGAAGTATGAAAGAAAAAAAAGTAGAGTTTATTTACAGAATATTTTGAGCCATTTCGTTTTTGTATTATTTTAATATAAATATAATCTATATGTATAAATACAGTTTGGATGATTCTATTTATGTACAGATTTGTGATAGAGAATATAGTGAAATAAATTAGGTGCCCTAATCCCGATCAGCAAATTCGACCGTTTAACTTAAATTATGATCTACCAAAGAAATCACTTGTATCCGTTCATTCGTATAAAAAAAAGTCCATTTTGGTGTATTTATTGGTCAATTTAACATTAATCTTATACGATGTGTGTCTGTTGTTGCTTTTATATACCTAAATATATATATACTTTGTTTGATTTTTATTTCTATAACATTTGGTGTCAACCGACAAATGGATAGGCAGGGAATGGAGCTGGATAGAATCCTGGGAAAGCTGCCGTTGGTTGTACAGGAACAGACGCTGTCATATATGTCGTCAGTAATGTCGGAATAATTTTTGTTGAGAAAATTGTTGTAAAAGCTGTTTTGGCACCAAAAGTCAATTTCAATATCTTACTATCAGTTTGTATAATTGAAGTACTTTGAATAATTGGTGATGAAGTGACAGTAAATTGCTGTGGAAATAATGGATTGATAGCAGGAACAGGTGGTACTGGTGGTAATACTGGTGGTGTTAATGTACTAGTTCCAATTTCATAGTCAGTCTTTGTAACTGTACCTAAAGCTTTCGATAATGTACTATAAATCGTATTTAGACCATTCGTTATCGGTATAATATGCGATTCGTAAATAGTTTCAATTTTCACTATCGGCTTTGATGTGGTGATTATTTGTCCTTGTGCCGCTGCAGCAGCACCAGGATTCAATAGTCGCAATAAAGCTAATTGTTGTAATTGTTCCGGATTTAAATTTGGTGGCGGTATTGCTTCATTCACTATATTCTTATTAGAAACAGATGGTGCATGTGCCTTCTTCAAACGTAAATGCCCTTCCGGTATTCTCGACTTATCAACTTCAGACAAATCAAAGTCCGAACCGATATTAGCTAGATCCAGATCGGGTGGGAACACTCTTTTCGCTCTACCTTCTACATCATGTTCGTTATTGTGATCGCCAAATTCCAATTCAAGATGTAATTCCGAACCGGCTTCATCTAAATGACTGTTGAATTCATTCAAAATTTTACTCGGTATAAAATGGTAGGCATCCATTGGTGGTAATGTTTTCGTTGCTGTTACTAAACGTGTCACTAAATAAGTTTGTATCAATGTAGAACTGGCTGTTTGATTCAAACCACTATATACAATAGGTAGAATATGTGTCTTTAACATTGTTTGTGTCGTACTAAATGTCTCCGTTAATGTTTCTAAAGGTGGTGTTTCCATGTCCGATGCTAAATAAATTGGTGGTAATGTGGCAATACTTGAATCTAAGAAATTATTATCTTTGCCATAATTACTCGAGGTAGCTAGTATATTTTCTGTTAATGGTTCAGTACTTGATGGTGTTATCGTTGCTTCGGCTGTGTTCACTAAATTTTTCTCAAATGTTGACGTTACAGTTATATATCTAGTGTTCTTTACATTACCAGCCTGGAAATATAGTAAAGTGATATTAGTTTCGATAGCTGGAAATTTCGAATAAATACGGGAAAAGCCGCAATATCCATCTAATTTAACTTCAGATTCTAGTTAAACTACTACTTCAGCTATATTATTATTATAAATTGCATTGAGCTCCTAAATATAATCTCTTGGAAAACATTTTAGCTCATAATGCAATATGCAATGCTCTCGGCAAACTTTTATGATTATAACATGTAATATAAAAAAAAAAATGGTGGAGAAACTACGTTTCGACTATTTTTTGATAAAGGAATAAATATTGTTATTTACCTGAAATATGAATGGTGTTTTTATGGTGGCGATTTCATAATAGATATCTTTAAAATCGGGCGGCGTCGAAATTTCAACTTTTAATGTTTCAACAGGAAAAGCTGGTGTATCGACTTTATTCTCAGTTGAACTTTCATCATCAATAATTGAAGCTATCGATTCCGAACCAATTAAACTATCAATATCATCAGATCTGGCTTGAGATATGATTGTATCATTTGAACTTGCTATTAAATTTTGTATTGGTGTTGTATTATCTTGACTATTATCATCATCATTGTCATTATCGTCGGATTGTTTCCGAATTGTTATTCTTGGCTTAGGTGTTGTCTTATATTGCCATCTGCCTGGTGAACGATTTAATTTAAACTTATATAAACTAGTCGTTGTAGTGATTTGTTCAACTGCTGATGTTTGAACTTTCGGTTTGTATCCTCTACGACTGTACCCATTGTTCGATTCTGTATTTGGATTATTTGTTCGTGATTGTTGTTGTTGTTGTTGTTGTTGGTGGTTTTGGTGTTGATGTTTGTTCCGTCGTGACTGATAACGTTTACCAGAACCAAAACTTGATGGCGATGGTGTTACTTCTTCACTGTGTACAGATGGGGTTGTTGTTGTAGTTGATTTTCGACTACTTCGACCGAATTTATGGGGTCTGTGTGAGGGTGGTGATGGTGTATTTTGTCTGTATTTTATTTACATGTGTTAGTTAGTGCTATTGTGTAGTCAAAACATGCACAATTATTTTTAAACGTTAACAATTGCATTTATAATTTCTGACATTCTATATAAAATCATTAAAATTCGATAGAAAACTGTTTCAACGTTGACAATACTCGGTTATAATTTTATGGACGTATCATGAAAATAGGAAAGATTTATTTATACTCCCATTGAACTAACAGTTGCCTCTACTGAAAATATTACAATCACAACTTTTTAATAAAAAAAAGCTCCCTTAAGCTGAAAATTTCTGGATTATTAATTAAAATTTATCTGTAATATAGCTTTTACAGCCTGAATTGAGAATGCCACAAAACACCTAGAGAAAAATGAATATCGAATTTTATCTAAATTGAAAATGATTCAATTTCAGTTATCTGATGGTTTGATAACTGAATTAATTGATAAAATTGAAACTATTTACATTCGTTAACGTTTTTAAGGCAAAATAAAAAATAAAAATTAAAACGATAACTCGCAAACAAACAAAAACTAATAACGAATTAAATCAATCTTAAATTCAATTGATTCAATTCTCAATTGTTGTCAGCAATCGTTTCAATAAAGCCAACTCCAATTATTCTAAAAACAAACTTACTTTGGATTTCGTTGATTTTGTGTTTGAGTTCTTGCCCGTTGTGATTTCTTATAATTGGAATGTACGACAGTGACATCTTCATTGTTTTCATCATCGGCAATTGTAGCGACTTCAATCTCTTTCGGTCTATTCTTGAATCGTGGCTTAAATGATGATCCACTACTAGTAATACCACCAGCACTAGGTCCTGTTGGTTTTCTAGTAGATTTAATTGAATTTTGTGAATTATAATGGATTTCAATTGGCAATACAGTTTCTTCATTTATTGAACCAGCCGGTGTTGGTTCTAAATGTCGATGATGTTTATTTTTGTTGAGTATAGGTGCGGCTGTTTTCAAAATACGTAATGTAGGTGATGGATTTATTTTGTTATTAATTATTTGTTGACTATTATGAGTGCGTGATGTACTTTGAAGTACTTGAGCATATTTTCCAGAAATGTAAGTTCCAATAACACTTGTTTCATGTATTGTTGTTATGCCATCTTTTATAACAGTTCCACCTAATTTAGTGACTAATCCAGTTGGATGTAATGAGTCTGCTCTTTTTGTAGAGACAGCTGCTTTGTTTTTTGCATCAACTGATGGACGTGGCTTTAAATGAAATTTAGAACTTGGTTTTAAGTTTATTACTTTGTATGTTTCCTCAACAACTTCGGACGGTTGTCGAGATAAAAATTCGTATTCAGGCTCACCAATGTGATTACCAGCTAATACTGCAGACTCATCATCCGAACGTACTTCAATAATACTACTGACAATTGGCTCTTTTGTTACAATTTCAATTTTACTAGAAGCTATAGATGATAATGATTGACTGGCGGCTTGGACAATTTCAACTTTACTAGAGATTATTGGTGGAGCTTTCGACACTATACTAGATTTACCTTCAACAACATTCACTTTAATTGATGGTGCCGTTTTTACTTCGACTTTACTTGACAATAAAACTGCCGGCTCGGATTGAACGTGAACAATAGAAGTGACTTCCTTCAATTGTTCAGATTCTTTTCCTTCAAACTTTGATTGAGTTTTACTTGGTTGTATAGCGATATTCTCCTGTTTAACTGACACTAGAGGCGGTTTCGTTTCAATCACTGCATTTGATGGAGCTTCTTTAGTCGGCTCTAGAAAATTTCTATAGTTATTCATTAATTCCAATTAGCTTGTATCTTTTTTTTTAATGTTCTAGTAAACCTGGTTGTGATGAACTTTGCGGTGAAAATACCATTACAGTATTACCAATTGTTGTAGTAAAATCTAAAAACCCATAAACAGTTTGAGTCACATAATTGGCTTGATTTGCTGTAGATAACGTCGATTGATATGTCACAGCATCGGGATTGATGAATACCGGACCGGCTATCGATGTAACTTGACTAACTGAAACCGTATTGAGATTTTGTAAAATTAATAAAGTCGAAAGTGTATATTATTTCAAAAACTAAAAATAATAAAATACAAAGTGTAATGAAACTTTTGTTTAATTATGCTCCAGTTGAAAGATGGTGTAATATTTTTCCTCTTGTAAGTATATAAAGAAAACTTTATGAAATATGATACTAGCAAGTTCCATCGTTCTCATAGCTCAAGAGAACCATTTAAAGACAACTGTTTAAAGAACTCTCCACCTTTTATAGACATCGCGTAATGATAATAAAACATGAGTGCATCAACTTTGTTCATCATAAAACTATTTCAACTATGATAATAATTATTGGTTCATTGCTTATTGGATCGATATACACAATATAATTCATTTATTTTACTGACTATAAATATTTAGAGCAGAGCGATCCAATGATGGAATTAATACTGATAGCCTAAGAGACGTACGAAAAACAAAAGAATTTGAGATTAGTATTGAAGAACGGAAAGCCTCTCAGATAGGACATATACAGAGAGAGATCGGTTGGAAGAAGACAAAACTCATGTTTGAGATTTAAGAAGATGGTTTGGTCGTTCGTCAATAGACGAGCAGTCTCTAGGACTACAACAGTCATTTGGATCGCCAACCTACGACATTCGGAATCGGCGGCTTAAGAAGAAGGAGAGGAGACTAAATATTTTGATAAAGTTATTTCCAAATTTTATACAATTTTTCCAAATCTCACATAAAATCGGCTTTTCAAATTTTCTCTTCACTATATATACTTTGGATGTTTTAAAAGTTGAACAAAGAATAATAAGACCATTATTTCTAACTCCATTATCGATGATAAATTCAGCCATTAACTTTTTCAGTAAATATTCGAGAGAAAATTACCATTTGGTTATATACTAACCGATGGGTTATGTTCAACATTACAATTTCAAATCTCAAGTTAGTTATAGAAATGGAATAGGAACGATTTTTATTAAAGAAAAAAATCCATATAATTCAATTTAATACGGTAATATAAACTGGAGAAGAAATGGTAATCAAAAATGGAAGATCAATAATGATAGAGTTTTCAATTATATTTTTAGGGAAAAACAAATTCGGAATAGGGTTTTAGTTTTAATATACGACTATCGGTTTATCAAAGCCGAATGGTTTTGTGTAAATTTTTTGTTTTTTTTGTTTGTTTGTTTGGTTGTAGTCATTAAAAAGGTGTTTTGTATTAATCCATGCTGTATACAAGAATGAGTATTTCCTTTTACATTACAACGCTACAGTTCGTTTAATTTTCACGGAGTCTACGCGCCGTTTCCAATTATTTACAGTAAATTCAACAGTACAGATTCTTCTGACAACTGGAAATTGCGTACAGAATCATAAGAGCTATACCGTTTTGCCATTTAAAACGATTCTAATGGAATTACAAAATGTTTAGAATATTTGTTAGAAGAGAAAAAAAAATATTGAAATATTGACATTCTTAAAATTTCAACTGTTATAATCGAATATCTCAAAATTTAATGAAATCACGAGTATATAAGTTTAAAACAACATCGGACAAACAAAAAACCGACTTTAATCAGACATGCGTTATAAAAAGTTATTATTAAGAAATTAGAGTTTGCACAAAACAAACAATTCAATTGCTGGTATAGAGGATATGAATCGAATTCAAATTGATGTGGAAATTTTGGAAATCGTTGAAAACATTTATAAATCGTGATTGAGTTTGTTTATGATCATGCAATAACAATTAACCAATGACATAATTCTTCGATTCTGATACAATCTCAATTACAAAACAATCACGGAACCATCAATATAATATCTATACGTGATTTATGTAATTCTCATATACCATCGATATAGAGATATAGATACATATGTGGGTTTGATTTCATCTTATTAGTTGAAGCAACAATGAAATAATAAACCTTGATCTCGGTTTGTTTTTGTTTTTGATAATATAATAATAAGGATCGTTATATTGTTTGTTATAAATATTATACGAAGGATAAACATGAAATTCGATAAAATAACAAACTTACACGGTTGTATTTCGTATGAGAAGGAATGATAAGAATTTAATTACAAATTTTTAATTAGTGAATGGAATGATAAGAGAGAATTGGGCGTTGTATGGCGATATCTATAGATACTAATTTTGTTGTTTTATTTTTTATTACAAATAAATTTGTTATCAGTCTCAAAAACGGGTAATTCATGTGTAATATTTTACGGATATAAAATTCGAATTACTTCAACAATGCAGATCAATTACTTTTTGATCATACGATTAGAGTTAATCTGGAGGCTTTCCAACACAGATGTCCGACCCATATCAGTAAAATAAGTTTTTATTACAAACAAGCACGCTTGATTAGATTTGAAAGTTTTCAACCCTTAATATTAATGTTAAATTCAGGCATTGACTCTATAATTAATAGTTGTCGGAGTATTTTAATAAAATACCTTTTGTTGTTACATAAAATAATAAATAAGAAGTTTAGTTATGGTTATATTTGATTTTCAGTTTCTAGTTAAATGACAAATCATTATTTTAGACGACGATATAGAACCAAAGTAATATAATAATTTTTCAAATGGCGTTTGTTGTTGTCGAGAATATAAGAGAGACGCTGCGTTACGGTATATATTCTATAGTGGAACTATACCTTTGTTTGTTTTCAGTAGACTCCTGACAGTATATAGGCGCCTGAAATCCGGATCACATATTGTACAAGACTTATGTGTCCGTTTTTCCATTTTCGAGCTATTGTCTAGTTTATTCCATTAATAAATCCTAATTTGAAAGCGAAATAACAATATCGATTATTTTACATATAACAACAGAAATTTAAATCGCCGAAAAATAATTATTATATAATTTTAGTTGATGCCCAATAGTATATGTTCGTTGAAACGTTATAAGCTGCTCATATAGATAATAGAAATTCATCGTATTTCAAACATACAATTCCATTATACTATTCCGCAAATCATATCGAAGAGATTTGTTTTTTTTTTGAAGTAAAACAAACCATGGAATAAAACAAACTTTTTTCAATTGTATAAAATATATTATTTATATAAATTATTGAAACGTTGCATTTGTTTTTTGATAGAATCAATAAACTGTTAATGAGGTGCTTTAATTGAAATATTGTTGTTGTAATGAAATTGCACAATAAATCCTTCCAAAAAAAAAACATAACAATAACAAACCTTGAACTATTGATCGATACCAAATTGACGTTATAATAATAATAAATGAAAATCGTCGTTGATCATTGTGAAGATCTATTTGGAGGTAAAAGAAAGTCTCTACAGTAATAATTGTGTAATAATTGCAAATGAACTTGTTGTTGGAAATTATTAGTAACAAAAAACAAAAGTATTTAATTCAAAACTAATAGCAAACTGTTTATTTTGTAGAATTACTCGCTATACAATTGTTTTAAATTCAATCAATTCAAAATAGAAATTATTTGTAAATTTAATCATAAAGTTGTTACCAGAACCAGAAAAATTTCAATTTTCTAGTATTTCCATTATATTATTATGATTTATTGACAAATCTCAATTTGAACTTTCTGAGTAATGATTAATAATTAGCAGGTCATTATGATGGTTTAATGTTTGAAACATCTATATAGTTTTTAGCGAAAAAATCTAAATGTTAATAGATTTAATTTATTAGATTCAACACAAATATAATTAATGTTTAACAATTATTTGCGAATTATTTAGCAATAACTATATTGTCAATATTGCACTAATAAATTGTTCAAAGTCACCAATGGAATAATAGACTTGTTTAATTTTATTTACATAATAATATATGCACTGAATTGAATTACGGAATATTTCCAGTTTGCCAATAATAATCAGAACATATATCCATTGATTATATTTATTTCTATCTAATATTGATAAATTGAATCAATTGTCATATAATTATAGAATCAATAAAACGATTGTCCATATTCATTAATTCTCATTTCAAATATAATAAACAGCGATTAAAATTGCGGGTGTGTCAATTTTTTCTTTCTATACATGAATATTTTTCTCAATAATCTAACGGTATATATTGTAGATTATCATGTAATCGATCCAAGGCTGATTATGTTTATATTATGCATCGTTTATTAGTTTGGATTTTGTTACAAGGTAATAAGAACAAGGCTAATAAAATAAAGCAATAAAATGCATCAAGATTTTTTTTTATGATAAATTCACAATTCTTAGGCGTGATTTTCCAAAAGGAAACAGCCATATTCGGATATTATATATATGTTTAGAAATAGGTAGATACATAAATGGACTGACCCAAGTTTCTACCAAAATAGAAGCTTATTTTCTGTGCAATATCAAGTGGAAGCTCTATTATATATATTGTCGTCCTGTAAACTGAGTTAACATAGTAACCCGCATATAAATAAATAACGTACAACATCTGATTTTGAAAGATTTTTCCAGACAATTTTATTTATATTGAAAGCTAATAAAAAAAAACACAAAATTTTCATAATGAAAAATGCGAGTCCCCCAACAATAAGGAGACTTGAAAAACCATCCAAGTTATTAGTGATTGTGTCATAAATATCACTATTATATTAGCTATATTTATTTTCATTTAATAATAAGGTAGTTTATGATTTTATGTTTTAGAGTTAGAGTTCGCCCGGCGCCTCCACCATTTCTATATATAAAAAATATTTAAATTCCGTAAAAGAATAGAATTGTATGATTGGTGAATTTTATTTTCAAACAACATTACAATTCAGATATCGTAACTGTGAAAGCTTTTCATTTCAACTCCCAATGGTTGGATTTTTTTCATATATCTCTATATATTTAAATGTATGTTGTTCAGCCGACGTGGCGGTCCATTTGAATAAAATCATCCAGATTAAGTGAATTGTTATTCAGGTACTTTCACTGTCTGTATGAATATAGGCGTATGTAGAAAACGACAAAAAAAATATTTGGTAGAGGGAAGGGGAAAAAAATATAGAACATACGATGAATACGCTTGAATCTGAACTAGAGTCAGATTTGGTCGCTTCCACTCTTACATTATTTACTATCTCATAAATCTAAACTACCGCATGTACATGGAAAAGTTTACCACTGACTTTGCCGAATTGTAAAATTTAGAAATCATAAAAAAATTTGGATAAAAACCAACTTACCATCAACTATAAAATTGAATTTTAATTGTTGATTAGTTGGTATTGATCAATTGTCGATTGAATGGGACTGTTATATTTGGTGTGTGAGTCTATAGGGACGGGCAATCTGATTTGTGAGTAAAATGTAGATGTGCCGCACTAAAATGGTGTAAAACACCAATAACATGGTCTGTGAACAAGCGAATTGCACCATACTAGATAGACGAAATTCACAACGGCACATCCTAAATTGTCTATCAAGGAATATAAATTATTGTGTATTAAAAAAATATACAACAAATTCAAGACTTACGAGATAATAAATCTTTTGTTGTTTTGAATTTGTTTGGTTATAAATAATTGCGTTCTAATACAAGTTTGTTTATAGTTAGAATCGACCAATACTATACCATTTAACTACTTCATTAGAAATTAATCTGAAGATTACGTGATTTATTAGACTAGACTGCTACATTCAATTTAAATACCGTTGAACTTTGAATGTTATAATTTTAATTGAATGTTTAGGTTCAAGTTCGAAATAATTACTTTTTGTAATTTCCGAAAATAAAATTGTTGAATCTCAACGTAATTGGGAATAAACCATCAAACAACTATTCCCTTCGATCATAGATTGTAAATATTATGCTATATTGTTATTGTATGAATTACAGATGCTGTGCATCAGTCTCTCTGGAAATCTCCTCGTTATTTATTGCGAATAACTACGTATTATTTTGATTAGAATCAATCATACAGAGCTTTGAAAGATGATTTATTATCGACTATGAATAATATTTTCAAATTGTTATAATATTGAAGTCAGTGTATTATTATTGATGAGAAACGGACTAGTTCTACAAAAAAATCGAATGATCATAGAATTTAATATTATTTTTTTTTTTTTCAAATCTCCCCCAACAAATATTGGAAATTCAATTTGATTTTATTTATCGTGGAAAATTGCAATAAATCCCAGAAGCGTATTATTGTAAGTTGAAAATCAATAAATATTTTAAAGAAATATTCTCATTCGGCAATGTTTTTTTTTTTGGTTTTGTGTTTCCCAACAAACGAGGTGTTTTTATCATATTTTTGTAGAAATATTATAATATAACGTTATCGTGTATATTTTTCTTCTCGTCTTATGACTTGCTTGCTTGACAACAACCGTGAAATAGCTTCATATGTTTTTGTGTTTTGTTTTGTTTGCATATAGATGAGAGATTTCTAACAAGAAGCTAGAATTTTAACAAAATATGCATCTAATTCGGTAATATTGTGACGAATTCATTATAAATTTCAAATAGTAAATATTTATTCCATATGCAACATTGAATACATGGAAATTTTGTGTGTTTCTAAGTTTCCAAGACATCATGTATGGAATGTTTTGCGAAAGTTTTCCGATATCGTATCCATATATAGTAGTTGTACTACAAAAGCAACAAGCTCATAATTCATCTTTTTCAAGTTTTTTGATGTTGAAAAATTCAATGAACAAAGGATTTAACGAAAGAGAAATGATAAAATATCAAAGAAAGTTACTAGACAGGAACTTACCCATTAAAAGGCAGCAACAAGCCAATGATAAGACATGATGTTGGTAGTGGTTGTAGTGGAATATCATTCTAAAATATTGATGTACTACCGCCAATACAAAGACATTATCCAAATAACGACAGTTGGATTTTCAGTTTTTTCGATCACCTGAAAATAAACAAACAACAAATTAATCCGAATTCTAATAATTATTGTTTCTCGATTGTTGAATGTTCGACACTCCTTTCTCATTTACCTTGAACTTGTTTAGAATTGAACGAATGGAAAACGACAAACTCTACATAAATATAATTATAATATATATATATGATTTCAATATATAACGTTTAATTTATCTAGTTACAAGTAATAATCTAGTTTTGATTTGGGTAATGGAAACTCTTGTGTACATTACAAGGTACCAATAATATTATAGAAACTCAAATGAACAGAGTTTGTTGTTGGATAAATAACAATTCTACGGTTAACATTTGTAGTAAATTCAATTTCATTTTGTTGGGATGAGTTGGATCTACATGTAGGTAAAATAATTTTATTTTTATATTTATCGTATCAAGCAAATCGATTTTATCGATAATATAGCTTTAAAATATCAATCCAATAATCTGTAGGCACGTAGCAATTTTAACAGTGAATCGAGATAGAGGTATATATATATGAATGAATGCCTGATAGGTACAATAGAGACTCCTAAGAAATGTGAATTATTATTTTAACGTCCCCAAAGAGTGAAAGAAACTTTCATTTTTATAACGACCATTAGATTTTATGAGGGAACACAATTTTCACAATATAGCCATAATTTTAAAATGTCTACCCTCGACACAAAATTTACTTATAAATTGCCAATATAAAACCAATCTACAAATACAGCAAAGCACAAAAAAAAAATTAATTCGAAAATTTAACGATTATATTTTTATCTGGATATTATAGTAAGTGTATTTTATTAATGTCGATGGGATTTTTAATGGTTTTGTTATTACAACAGTAGCAAGACGGCGATGTGTATAATTCAATTTAATGCTTTATTATCGAGACAGACAACTTTTAGATGTTACATGAGTATCGGAATTATTTTAATATTCGATAATTCTACGCAATTTCATTCTAAAAATTATTAAAGTATAAATTTATTATTTGTTTAGGAAATTCAATATCAAAGCTTATATATACAGGATTTTATCGCATAATAAAATTAAATTTGACAAAATACAATTAAAATTTATAAGCTCTAAAATAGATTCTAGAGCCTGATTTTAATCTGGAAAAATTAAATTCATAATCCTATTATATAATAAATAGTTTTAATATTAATTCCAAACAAACATCTCAATTAGATAGAAATTAAACAAACAATCGCTGTTTATTTTTGTAATTTTTTTAATTAAAACCAAATTAATCCATCTATTTATTATTACAACCCTCTGATGATGGTGGTTGGTTTGGTTTTTTTGTTTTGTTTTTTAACTAGATTAGATTATAAAGTTGAGTTGGGTGTAGAGCTAACGTTTATTAATTCTTCAACTTATAGACTACAAGTCAATCAAGAACATCAACAGTTTAAAATTATCGTGTCTCATCTCTGTTGACATAACTAATTGAGCAATTATTGGAATAAGATTGGGAAAATTGTTATATTTAAAGTTGTTTATTCGTTATAATTTTCTGTATTACCATCGTTTGGAAAATTCAGTAATATCTACACACAAACGATATAATGATGTTTATTTGTAAAATATGCATCTTTATTATTTGTGTTGTATAGAAATAATTAAAAAATTCATACCGAGAACTGTTGGTTTTATAATTAAATAAAGTTAGTATAGATAATTCCAAATTTAATCATACTAAATCAAATTAATTTCAGTTTGTTAATTATAATTCTAAATTATTTCTATATTTATTTGTTTCAATATGTTATACTGAGAGACATAAAAAAACAACAATTATTACAATGAGATACAACTGTAGTAATTATAATGGAAGTTTCTAATAAGTAGAAATAAATATAAAATGATGCGCAATAAAATGACGGTAAGCGTTAATTGGCTTTTTACTAAGGGATGTGTTAATAATTCGTTATAGAAACTAACAATATGACTTTACTACAAATTACAAGTTAAACTTAATATAGGAATAAACAAAGAAACATTTTAATTAATATATACATATATAGATGTTTATCTTTTTAAAAACTATCTATAATTAATTGGAATTTTAATAGCTAAGTACCAAATCATGACTGTGTCAATTTACAAATCAATTTATTTAATTATTCTTTAGATTAATAATCGAGAAATATAAATAAATCCAGGTCTAGGTGAGAATAAGTTTGATTATCTCACAATTTTAACAATCGAATTGTAAAATAAAAATTTATGTTGCCTCAATACAGTTAATTCAATTCAATTTGAAATATTGTTGGAGTTATCTCATAAATTGTGGAATTATCTACAAAGTCTTGTAAGAGTGTACGTGATTTTTCGGATATAAAATTCCACTACAGACCCCTATAGCAATATTATGCAATACTCTTCTATAAAGAAAATTCCTAATTTGCTATCCACTAACAAGCAAACGATCAAAACCCAACACTTCAGTTCCATATTTATATATCGACTCATTGGAAGAAACCTTTTTTCGAACCATTCGCTCCCAATATGTTTAGGAATGTAAATAGGGTTTGAATTAATTTTTGTAATAGAGCCTATTTAGAAATTAATGGATTTATTTTATAATTCCCCTATCAACAAACCCCTCATAATTCCACACAATCTATATAAGATAGAGATTACAGAGATTCTGAAAAACATGTAACTTTTATTTGTTATCAATTAACAAATTTATTTGTCCAATTTGAGGGTACAGGGTGGGAGATGATAAAACGAGAAAAGTGACACACAAAAAAAATGTCACAAAAGTAATTACATTAAATACTCATAAATATTCTTTAGTTGCAAGTTTATTTGCGAATATACGAAAATGCTGGAGAGCTTGATTTGTTTCCATTGTAAATACTTAGCTTGGAATTGTTGGGAAATTTATACAAATTCTAGGGTGAAATTCGAGTTATTTAATGCGACAATTTATCATTGTATATATGTCCGGATACAATAATTTGAAGAGAAAAAAAGTGACAATTATTGATATTGTTCGATTGTTATAGTGCAACAAGATAATGTAATTACTATAATTTATCACAATGCAATTTCACTGATGTTTAGAAAGTTATATTTATTTCTAGTATTGGCAAATTGAACCAATTACTAAATTATATTGAATAGAAAGGAGATGAAGACAAAACGGGAAACGAACAACATACAAAAAAAAACGAGATAAATTAGAAAACAAGTTTCTATCGAATCTGATCGGATAGGAAAAAATCAATCAATATAAACAAATCTTCCAATAAAAAAAAATATTGGAGCCAAATAATTTTTTGTTTTGTTTTTGTATTCGTTATTTAGCAAGCTAAGCAAATAACAAGATTATTTAATAGTGGCTCCAATCTTACCAATAGCCTCTATCAAATCTCTAGATACCATCTATTACATTAACTTCAGTTTACTGTATATTCCTTCAGGATCTCGATGGTATTTGCATTTTAAGGACCACATTCTCTTATAGTATCATAGAATGGAGACGACGCGACGAGAGGAAAAAACGCTGTTTCATTTTCTAATAATATCAAGGGGAATATTCGCGTTTAATTTTTCCCCTTTTCAGTTGACTTTAGCGATTTTTAAACCAATTTACATTTAGAATTTATAAAATAATTTGAATACTTACTCAAAGACTTTATAACAAATTTAAATAATTCTTATATATATATAAATGGCGATGTCGTAACACAAAAACTGAAGAAGATCACACAAGAATCGGGACTTTTATTGAATTAATTTCACACAGAAAAAATAAAAATAATTAAACT
>JAZBGX010000937.1:2869-20477 GCA_037414775.1 Zonitis immaculata | reverse complement strand
TGGGCAAATATAGATGACAATTCATCAATCTTCATATTATAATTGATATTAGATTTGTCGGTTTTGAAAATTCTACCATTATTTAATTAATTTAGATAGAAATCTCAATTTGCAACAATTATATTACAAATTTTTATTTTATGTATTTATAGATTTTAAAATGCGGGACCCCCATACTATCTTATTTTAGTCAAAATCTCAAGAAAAATAGGAAAAAATTGAGATAGTTTGTGACACTATTATTATTATACCTTGGAAGTTGTCCCTCCAGATGTGAAATTTGTTGTTATCTCACATTGCCAGATGCGGCAATTATTGTTTTAGTTTTATTATGTTATAGAGATAGAGAAATGTATAAGTAGGTAGTTGTAAAATTCAATCTCTCAATTTTTTTTAAAAGTATAACTAATTTTTATGTGAACTGTATATAGGGCATAAAATGGTCATTAAGAAGACTGTTGGTAAAAATTTTTTGGGGATCGAGCATTTTAAATATTGCTATTATTTCTGAGTAGTTTGTCTATTATTTGCATATCGCTACTCCATTCTGATAATTCAAGAATTAAATTTCGAAATTTGCAAAACAACAACAGTAATCTATTAGTAATAAAATTGAATTTACAGAACAAGTCCATCGATCTGGTGTGAAGTGAAGTGAATTGTTAGAATTTCTAATCGATGTATCCTATTCGAAAGCTGTAGTATTGTAATAATTGATTTTTTCTCTATTTTTCAATTCAATTTTATTACATGAATGTTGTAATTTATACGCACAAAAAAATAGGTAAGGATATCGCTTATTATAATTCATTGATATAAAATTTCTTTATCTATAATTTATTCAGCAGGCCAAGCTATATAATTATATGGAATAAATGGAAAATAAAATATTAATAGAAATCAACAACGTTTCTACAAAGAAAATATCATCAAAACAAAAACATTAAAAAAATCTAGGTACTATTTTGACAAAAAAAAATCTAAATTATCATCACAAAGGTTACTGATGAATTATGAGCTTTTTAAAAATAGAAATCTGTTTTTTAAGAGAACAGTGATCTAAACGGTGGATGATTCCCAATTTTTTTTTTTTTTTGTCAACAGCCAATTTACGAAAATATTCAATTTCTTTGACAAACCCACTGATTTTCTTTCTTAACAGACTGTTTATTATTCTCTTGTTCTTTTTTATTATTTTTGGATATTTCCATATTTAATACTGACTTGCAAGTAATTGAGACTTACTTGTTAGTAGTAGCGGAAAAAATTCATTCAGAACTTCACAATCTTATGGTTCTAGGGCTCTAGTTCTCTGTTCGCGGATAACAAAGTTGCCAACTAGCTAACGACCAGTTTTATATTGACACATGCGCATAGATCCGTTTTGAGCGCGTTCGAGATTTGATCCATGAAAACAGCTATTATTACATTAATCTTCCGTTATTTTTGTGACATATTTTGTAAATAGACAACACATTGTGACACTTTGATTAGGAAGATTGAAAAAAAATAACAAAAAAAACTCAATGATTTTCTTTACACGAAGGCGACCACTACCTGGCTGTAACCTCAAATTTTAATAGTCTCGCGTACAATGGCTGCGAATCACTAATCTAGATAGAATCAAAATATTTAGGTAATCACATAAAAATAACATCGATGTTGATTCTTATAGACATAATTTAATAATGGACTTGAGACAGAAGACGAGAATGTCGTGAGAATGAAAGAGCACAAGGTGGCAAAAGTAACACTCTAAAGGACGCCTAACAGCAGAGGACTGACAAAAAGATCACGAACCTCAACATCCCAAGAAGACTAAAACAGTAGAAAGATAATGCGATTTATTATAGTGAATTCCAAATCAAATGATTCACGTTGCTTATATATCGGCAGAATTTGTGACGCGCCGCCTACTGGACAACTTTTCTTTTGTGACAGTGTGCGGCTAAACTAAATATAATTGGTTCACCCGATATTGAGTGGCTTTGTAAACAAATGACGATAAGCAAGATTTATTGTTTTATTTCTACCAATTAAGGCGACCATATGAATAGAAGGAACGTCACAAATTCTGCCGTGGTTCATCTGAATTCATTACAAATCCATACAATATTGATTTGGTGAATATGATTAAATTTTTGAACTTTATACTAAAATTTATTTAATTATTCATAAAATTTTGGTAGAAATTAATCAAGAAGCTACGAAGTAAGCAAATCATATGTTGTGAAATGGAAATAATTTTGGGAACCACACTAATTTCATCACTGCCTTAAAAAAAAAAATACCATCGAAATTGAGACATCTCTCTATCTATACAGGCTGGCCCATCAGAGGCCTTCCTGGTCTTGTAGGAACTCTGCTTCTAGTGGAGATCTATAGTTTGGGACATCGTTTTAACGTCAAAATGCTCTCTGAATATCACACTTTGGATCGTCGAGTTCTTTTTTTTTTGCAACCACTAGAGCCAGAGTTGCAAAACCAGGAAAGCCTCTGGTGGACGGACTATTCTGTAGATTTGTTTTCCGATATAAATCAAAGCAAATATCTTACTATAATTTTTCTAAATGCTCTTCCAATTAATTACAGAATGGATTATTCATCAAATGAATATGGCAAAATTTTTCCTAGGGCGGTAAAACGATCATTATTATTATTATGTCACAAAGCCATTAGAAATCTTTATTATGAATTTATTGTTATTTAACGCATGTATGCGTATAAATAATAAATATATACCTAAATAGAGATAGATATACATGTAGTTAGGTGAGTATCTAGGTATATATACCTAGATAATATTAAATATTGATAATTTAATAATTTCAAGGCGGTATATTTATTGAAATAATAATATAAAAGAGGTCAAATAACTGATTTTCTATCTATCTATCTCTCTTGTACACAATAGTTTTTATATTATTATTTTTAATAAATACAAAACAGTTCGTTGAATTTATTAATAAATAATTGTGAAATCAATTTAAACATTTATCTTACTCATATCTAAATAAACAAATGTCTATTAACTTTATTATTATCGAAGCGTTTTCGCAACAATAAAATATCGATTTTATTTAAAATAAATTTATTTAAAATCGTCTAACAAAAGAAAAGGGCCTTGACAAATTTTCTAAATTGTGAATTATTTTCTAAATACATAATATCGTATTTATAAAAATAAATGGAAAAACCCCCACAGAGGGGATGGTTGTAATTTTTAGAATCATCCTTGACCAATTCCAACAATACCATCGTAAATCAATTGTCACATATTTACAACCCCTCAACAACAAGAGAAAAATACAAATATAATAATAAAATAAAATCTATAAATATTAAAATCAATAATAATTGAAATAAAAATTATATAATATACAGGGTGGGATATAAATATATAACGCCAATAATAATAATTATTGTAAAATTTCGATTGCGCGTTATTATATTCGCGTCTTATAAAACACAACCTAATATAATACCAACTTCCAATAGAGATGTTTGTAGGGCGTGGTTATTGTGTTGTGTATATCCAATCAGAGGGCGGCAATCTCGATCGTGTGTCGCGGATCAAACAAATAAAAACAGGAACAGAAAAAAAAACACGGTGAGAATATCAAAGGGCGCCTGCCCATCATCCACTAATCCCAATCAACCATCAAAAGGGCTTATGGTAATAATAGTAATTAATTTTTAATTATACGTCCATTTTTAGAGTTGGCACTTTGATTAATTATTGTTAATTAATTAACAAATAGTTTCGTTAACTCAACGATTTCCACGTTTTCAAAACGTCCATCGGTTGAATGATTAATCACTCAAAGTAATTTCGATTTGTTCTATTGAAAATGGAAAATTATCAAGAAATTCTTATCAATAACTATTTACATTCAGAAATTGATTGAACAAAAAAGGTATATTTTTAATCGTTTTGTTTTTTGTTTTTTTTTTTTTAATATAATTGTTCGGAAAATGGACTTACAACTGGACTCTCCTCACCCATGTCACTTTCCCGTTCTTGCTGTTCCATTTCCATGGCGTAAACGGGAACGGGTTCACGATTTTTGACGCGAATTTTGACTAATTAATCCGTCGCAGAATGCAAACGCACTCTGCGTACACAAAAAAATTAATTTAAAAAAAAAAACAACAACAACAACAATAACAATACACGAATTCAACAATTATATAAATAATTAAAATAATGATAAATGTCCATTAAAATTATTTAAAAATCAGCAAACCGGTAAACAACACATGAACAACAATAACACAAAAATCTAGTAATATTATAGCACAGTCGATTGTTTTAATTTCAATTATTTATACTGAATCTAATTATTATTATTAATAAGGTCATTTATTATAATTAAAAAACAACACTGGACTTTATCAAAAAAAAAAAAAAAACGCGATCGATTTCCAATAATCAGATGGTGCATCCAAAGAACGAGAAACAAAAAAACAAACAACAAACGTGTTTTAAAGTTATGTCCGCACCACACCGAAGCTGACGCGAATCTCCGAATCGACTCAGTTCAGCCCCCACTTCGTTCCCTATATAAATTGAACAAATATATAAATATATAGTTGAGGGACAAAGAGAGATAGCATGTAGTGCCCCCTTGCGGATTAAACAACCAATCCCTTTCTATCAGGAGGAGTTTATTGGAGTTGAACAAATGTATGATAAAGTGGGGATAAAATAATAATTTCTCCCACTATCAAATACCAATTGTTTTTTATTTTTTTATAACCAAATTATCCTCATTGTATATTACCTATGTATAGGTAAAATATATATATATATATAACAATAAGTTATATACTTTTATATAAACATATATGTAGATGCTTATATATTGCTGTTTTATTTGCTATAATATGTACTTGCATTATTTTATCCAATCGCAATGGCTAAAATGCATTATGTACATTGTTGCCGATTATTGATAAAAATGACGGTTATGATGATCATGATGTTGATGATGATGGCCTCGGTCCAAAGCGGAACAAATAACAATTACAATAAAAAAATTAAAGAATAGCGAGAAATATTTTAATTAGGGTTTGTACATAATTGGAAGTACCTATAAAAGAGGCGGGACTTATCACTAAAGTAATGCGCTTAAGTAAATAAATGAATAATTATTATGGGTCGCTAGAGTTCTTGAAGAAAAAAATTGGGTAACCAAAATTTCTTCAAATCAATAACCTTGTCGCCAAAACTTCGATTTATAGAAAATTCACATTTGAGAGGGCATGGGCGGAGCTAACTGTTTAAGCTCTTCGCCCACTACACCTAACGTAGCACGCAACTTTAAAGGTTACCGCGGTGAGTGGAGGTATATAACACTTAGCTCCGCCCATGGTCTCTCAAATATAAATATTCAATATTGAAAAGTGTACCGTAACAAAAAAAAAAGAAAGGTCGTAATTGATATTGATATTACTTATTGTACTGTAGACCAGAGAAGTGGTTGTGATAATCTCAGGACGTTATAGCCAATACTTCAATGGTCTATACTAGACTTTATATTTATTTCTTATGGGTGTATCATATTATGCTGGGTCTACACCAAAGCAACAAAACAGTAACTTTGTATTTTTCGACAATTGAGCAACAAAACTGCGACATTTCAGCAACTTTTCTTGTCGCAACTTTGTCTTGTGGCTGGATATGCCAACAAGATCGAGTCCCGTCTGTTGTCGGTAAGGATCAACATGTTTATGTTTTGTTTCCATCTGTAGCAACTGAGTAGTTGCAGTGTAGACTATAAATAGAGATAAAACAGAAACATTGCATGGAATCGCATCATTGTCATGGTAGCGCAACTGCAAAACTGAAACAATTTTGTTCATGTTTTGTTACAAATAAATGTTTTGCGGTGTGGATTGTATGTCTCGAAATTGTTTTGTTGCTTTGGTGTGGTTCCAGCATTAGGTTGGAATAATCTATAAAATATTGTACGCCCTGTTGCGGGCGCTCTGTTAGACGGACGGCATTCTAAGGTGCGCCTATATGTCCATTCCTATTAATAATATAATAAAATAAAATTCACAAGAGTAAGAGGTATGGCATTCTTCGAAATGAAATTCGATAACGATAGTACCCTCTTTCGTCACTGTACAGTTTCAGGCGTACTAGATTAATTTTTTCGCAACTTGTTTCTATATTTCGGATATATTCAAACCCGACATAGTACATTTATGAAAAATAAATAATGAAGAAGTATATACAATATAAATGTGTATTGAAATATTGGCTGTTGTGTTAACAACTTCTCTGGTCTACTATAATACCACCATCTCAAGAAACTAACAAATACTACACATTGTCTATAATGTCTATACGATAAGATGTGCCGCTTGTTTGTTTTATAGTACGAGTTCGTGACAGGAGGCGCCTCTTGTAGTAAGTGGAAATGTATTTATGAATAATTAAAAATTTAGTGCAGTAATCTAACAATAAGATACTTAAGTAGAACAAATTTTATTGAATTGATAGAAAAATGCTTATAAATTAATAATCATTATTTCAGAAGGAGCCACTTCTTGGCAGTGGCAGTGTATTGCATTTACGGCCTGGATCTGGACATACACAGCGTACTTTACGCACGTATTGGGTCCGTTGTTTTTCTTTATATGAGTGCGGGTGAGATAGAGATATTTGTGATCTCGCTCGCACTTATATAATGAAAAACAACGGACCCAATCCGTGCGTAAAAGTACGTTGTGTGTGTCGTTGGTATCGTTAATATGTGATTTACAATTCTATCAGATGACATCTTGTGACAACAACTTGAACTATAATGGAGATATGGGGGACGTATTTATTGATGGAATTTAAATTTCTTTCAATATAGCGAGTGTACTTTTGTATAAAGAAATGCCTAATAAATATATCTTGTATAATATTTAATCTGCTTTCTAGAATTAATATATTTCTGGCCAATTATTTCGACTGGATAACAAAAGAAAGTTCCAACGTTTTTCTTTCAAACAATAGAGGAGAGCGTATTGCAATTTTATGATTTACAACCATATTTTATACCTGAATGCAAAAATACTTAATAACAATAATAAAAGACAGGTCGAGATCGTCCTCTTCTTATTCGAAACAAAACAGAAAAAAAAAGAAGAATACCCACAAAATCAATAATATTGTCGACTTAACGAAAAGTGATTGAAAAAGGAATAAGCAACAAATATCGTATATTCACTATAGATATTGTAATGTATTTGTAATTTCTTAATGATCCATAAAGGATTCCTGTTTTGAGAATTTGTCACGTTTTTTTTTTAGTTTGTAAAAAAATCTATATATTTGCATTATTAACAATAATTTTTTGATAGAAAATTTTCTATTATAACATAAATTGTCCTTCAATTAAATATACATAGAATTATTATAAGTAGATATTTATATATACGTAAAGTTTTATATTAACATATTTATCAAAAAAAAAAAAAAATTGCATGAGTGATAAGTATTAATTGTTATGCCCCAAATGAATTATTAATATATACCTATATTTTTCAATTTTACCTCTAAAGTATTAAAATTGTCGATTTATCGCTTCATGTAAAAATGTTTATTATACAATAATTATGATATTCATTATATTCGAAAAATGTCAAATGAAGGTTAATTTATTTATTATTATTATTATTATTTTGTTGTCGTATATTAAAGTATTACAAGTTCAACTTTGAATTCTTCAGATAATCGAAATAGTATAATGGATTGATAATAGAATTGTTTTCCACCCTTTATTTATATATATATATAAATAGAATAATTCGAAGAATTGATAAGCTGGCACCCTGAAATTGCTAATGTTTATCAAACACTACTTTTGATTTCTCTATTATGTTTCACAAAATAAATTACGATTCTCTATAATATATACAGGGAATTCGAAAAGTATTGGCTCAGATATAGGTGAATTTTTATATTTATTACAAAAAATTCATAAATACAGGCTGTTTCATGTAAGATAATCGATGTCTCCAGCATTTATTTATTTTTTCAATAGAGAAATACAGAAAATTGCTCTCACAATTTTGAAACAGCTATAGGTCATTCCCAATTGGTAGAGCATACTTGATTAATTTTTCAAAAAATCATTGCTTCAGTTTTTACGAATGTTATCCAAAACTTTTCGGATCCACTGTATAGTAATAATAATAATAATAATAATAGAGAATTGGTGTCTGTTTTTTTTTTTTTAGTCTTATCTTTTTTTATGTTGATGTTGATGATGATAGTTATATGGTCGTAGAAGAAAGACTCTAGCTGGCCGGACAATGGTCCTGAATAAACATTAAATGAATTAGAGAATAAATATCAATCAAGTTATAAGTTGGTTATATTGTGTGTGCATTAACGACATATCTAGGTAATTAACAACTTGGTACGAACATATTTATGGAGTCTGAACGTCCGTACTATAAATGTTGAGTCAATATTGTTCTTTAATAGACAGAGACGTATCTAAACATTTTTAATTAAAGAAGAAGAAAAAACTAACAACAACACATTCGAAAAATATATAATGACCATCACTTTTTTTCTGTTGACAAACAAATTAATTGTACATAGTCTTTCAATTTAGCGGACACATCAAATATTTCAAAACCACTATCTATAAAATCGACAATCATCTAGTGTAGGAGTTCTTAATTTTATGTAACCTGAAAATGCTATTTTTGCGTTGACGTTAACGTTAACGTTAAATGATGCTAAAATTTCCGGTTTAATTTATTAACATCTATAATTTTTCAATATTAAAATTCAAACAGCGGAATTGCAGAGAAAGTTCGGTGATGATATTAATGTCCAGTTTTGAATAGATGTACTGCAATTTTTAAAGCATCTTATCTCTAATACGACTTAACTAATCTATAGCCCATCTCTAATATATTTGCAGTTATTGTTCTTGATATTGGGGGGAGATTAATTTATGAAAAAATTGTCGTTGTTAAAGTGTTATTATTTGTATAGGGATGGGGTTAAACTATAGGAGATTCACATTCGAGAGAGCATGGGCGGAGCTAAGTCTTAGAGCTCAACGCACTTTACCCCAACACGCTACTTAAAAGGCTATCACGGTGAGGTACGGGGTGTGTGGAAGCTTCTAAGACTTAGTTGCGCCCATGCCCTCTCAAATGTGTATCTGCTATAAAGTGGTTGGGAAATGTACTAACAATAAGTGAAATCGCGAAGTACGGCCCTGTCTCTTTCATGGTGTGGTGTTTTTTTTATTAATAAATCAAAAAGTATACAAATCGATTTGTTCATATATACGATTATTAAATATTAACTTTTTTCAACAAGTTCAATAAAATATTGAGGCCATTAACAATTTTATATTTAATTATTATTATTAATAATTAATTTTCTTGTAAATAATACCTATGTATACATAAAAGAAAATTATGGAAAAACTAGAAATTTTGTTCAAATCATTATTATTCATCGGTTAAAAGGCAACAATTTTTATTGTTATCGCCTATATACCTACCACAAACTTACAATAAACCCAAGACAGGTTCTCAAAGAATTATATACGATAATCCTTGTCCGTACATACAATTTAACAATAAAAAGGGTTTGTATATAATATAAATATATATAAATAAATATGAAAAGAGAAATAACATGGCTGGGTTGGAGGGTAAGCGGGAGGGAGATTTGATGATTTTTCGGCATCAACTTTAACTAATTGTCTTGTTTCTCAGAAGAATTTATCACCATGCAAAAATATTTATATTTTATTTACATTTCAAGAGATTTTTGATAATATACTTGAATAACGGTTGTTGTTTTGTTTTGTTTCGAAAATAGAAATAGGGGTTGTTTTTTTGTTGTTGTAGTGATTGTATGATTATTTTCCGAGTTTGTTTTAGATTATTATGACGTTCGTATTAAAGAAAAGGTGGTGTTCGTTTTGTATCAAGATCAAGAACCATTAACACCGGGTAGTTAGGTCAATTAATCACAGAACTACGGCCGGACCGCCCCTTTATAAATGAGGTGTAATTTAGAAAAGATTACATGCTTTATAAAGAATTTACATTATTAAATCACCCGCTAATCGTTTATCGTTTTTTTTTTGTTTCTGTGTGTTTTGTTATTATTATTACTATAGAAAGAAAAACCACTCCATCGATCTCAGACTCTCTCTTTCTCTCTATTATATTAATCTCTCTTTGTTTCTCATCCATTCTTGCCATCCCATCAACGATCATCATCAATGTGGAGCTTTTACTCTTTCAATGTATATCCTATATATTCCAATAATTACATTCTGTGTAGGCAGAACAAGATTAACGATGTTTCTCGACATTGATATTAAGCGCCATCCATCCCATTTCAGTTTCGATGCCACGTCAAAGTCGAGGAGGCCAAAGGGGGTAATATAGGCTGTTATTCTATAGAAATACCCATTTATAGTTTTAAGGGTAAAAGGCGTCGAGACGTCGACCACCATCACACTATATATTTTTCTAAACGATCAACGATGATAATATTAACAATAACAACTAAGGGAATTTTGGTTCGGTTATTCGCGCCAAAATTTACATTTCAAGGGCTGTTTTCGTATGCGGAATGCCAAAGAAAGTTTGTTTCTAAATGTGTGTGTGTGTGTAATTTCGGTATACGCGGTTACTGTTTGATTGATAGTTGTTGCTTGTCGCCGGTATACTCCAACCACCACTGATATTGAAAAATTTTCATTAATTTTCTTCGAAACGTCTAGAATTCCTCCCTTTATTTTTTATTAATTTTTACGAAAAAAAAAAATTTACAATAAATAAATCGAAATTTTTGACAGTTTAGTTTTGAATAATAAATTACAAAAATACACCCACTTAATTCACGATCAACATCAAAACTTATAATTATCAAAACCATCAACTAACAACAACAACAACAACAAAAAATTAATAGCTGTTGTTTTATTAAAATTTAAAAAAAAACAATAAAAAATTGTAATATTTATTGTTGTTTTTTTCCTTCTATTATGTAGATCTCCTATTTGATGAACTACATCTGTCAGAGAATCATTTATCACCCTAACCAATTGGATTGGAATCTAAAGTAACTAAGTTTTTTAAGTTTACAAATATCTAAGGGTTGAAAAGGGCGTATATATTAATGGAATACGATAGTTTCTCCATATACTCACCAGTATTCCGTATATAAAACATTAGAAAAAAAAATAGAATTAACATTTACGATTCTATAACGATCTGGATTACAATCTTGATCTTAATTGAATCATTATGTATGAAAAAAATGTCTACCAAAGATATGCACACCAATATATTGTAGTTTCACGTCAATACAAGGATTCTAAGCTATAGGCAGAACATCTATACAAGACGAGCATAACGAAGGACGACCATCCACGCACCACACTGGCAGAAATGTAAAAAAAATCTAGTTTCAGCTGATACCGTAGAGTGATCATCATACTTTTAGCTGAAGTCACAAGATTCTGTGTCGACTTGTTGCGTACCCAGAATAATAACCGTCAAACAGGAGAAGAAACGAGGCAGCAAATCTTGAATGTTACGAGTTTGATCCGGTCAGATTTTTGACTTGATGGCGGCGTACCTGCACGCAATGCCGAAGTTGCGATGGATGCCATTCGAGAATAAGTAGCGGGTTTCGAATTAGTTGAGCATCCATCGTTTTCTTCAGATTTAGCTGCCAGCTACTTTTATCTCTTTCTCCGGTCCAAAGAGCAACTCAGGGGCAAGAGATTTGGAGACAATAATGAGGTGATGGCTGCTGTATTGAAGCATTTTGGATAAGTCAAGATAGAAATTTTTCTCAAAGTAATTCGAGTTTTAGGGATCACCCTTTGTACATAGAGTGAAATCTCTGTTGATGGGAATGAAAATTGCCCGTCCAAGAGATGTTCGCTCGAACTCGCTCGAAAACTACAGTGCATTACCGTTGGGGAGTTTGTTTCTCAAAATATCGACGCCCTTTGCTTTAATTATTTTAAGAACATCAATCGTACCTGTACTACCTTCAAATGTATCCGTTCAAAAGAGGGAAACAAGTAGTTTATCTGTCTTCTTCCAAAGAAGGTGCCGTCTATGAACGTTTCACCTTATGAAATTTACCTTCAAGAGTCGCGCTAATAGAGGTTATGCTTCATAAAATTTACGTATAACAAGTTTGGGGAATTAGAGAGTGCCGGTCATATTCGATATTCAATTGTTGTTCTCCAACGAAAATCAACCAACTTCAAATTTTCGAAATCATCACTTACCTAAATGTTTTTCCGCTTCTCCTACATTCCATAATCTTTCTCTTGAATATTTCCGATAAATCATTAATAATGAGGGAAAAAGAGTTCGGAGAATATCAAGCGATTCTAATGATTCATAAGAAAAAAACACAACAAAACAATTAAATTGCTTATGACAGCGTTTCCCAAACTTTTTTTGGGTCACGCACCACTTGGTAGCGTATCATGCTAAATTGTACCACTTTTTAAAAATGAACAACACCTTTTTTTGCTAAAAATTGACCCTTTGAAATTGAAAGGAGTGCTTTACTATCCATTAAAGCACTCCTTTTCCATTAAAGCACTCTTTTTGTTACCTTAACAACGCTATTATAGACGCAAAATAGAAAAATAATTTTAGCGAATTACAGGGAAGAACGTTTCAATGATATTTTTATGATTTAATTTTTTTCTTTGCCCGCCATTGTTTTTTTCCGCGTATCACTAACCAACAGTTCACCTACCACTAGTGGTACGGGTATGCGTACCACAAGTTTGGAAACGCTGGTTTATATCAAACAATGTCAAATGTTTGTATCCATAAATTCATTATAAATACGAAATGCAGAATATGATTATAAATTATTTCATTTCAAAAGGACCATGTTGCTTTCAGCACAAACTACTTTACTCATGAAAAATTACTACGTTATTTAGATGACACGCATGAGTATTTTGTTCGCTAATTCAATTATTATCGTATCGTTTCTCTTAATGCTTTTTACATTGTAGTCCAGTGGTTCTCAACTTTTCATCGTCACGGTATACTTTGAATAGTTTAAAAAGTTGGTGGTACATTAACAATAATTAAGATAAATAAAAGAATATTCATTTCGAGAGGTATATGGGAGCGGCACCATTTGCGATATGAAAATCCCATTTTGTAAATCAAATTGAGAAATCAAAATAAATAATTGGAATTGTTTATATACTTAAAATAATACATAGTTTCGCGCTTATTCAATCAATAATTATGTTTCAACAAAATCATGCTTAGTTCATATTATCTTTAAATATTATTTCTACTGGCGTCACAATCAATATAAAAATATAAACAAATGGAAGACAGAATTAAAAGAAATAGAGTAATTATATATCTTGTTTTCTTCTTATCGAATAATAAATCTAAAAAGATAAAATAATTGATTGCATAGTTAGAATTTTTAAGTAATAAAAATTATGTAAACACACACACACACACACACACACACAATACAACAAATAATTGTTGAATTTATAAAATACGAAAATTTCCGTAGTAACTAAGTAGTGCCTTTTATGTAATTTACATCATTAGCAAAAACAATTTATAATTTCAATGAAATATTATTGAAAATCATTTCTAATTAATACTAATTGCTATATAATTCATTTAGATAGTCTATAAAATATAGAAATCCATTAAAATATCTACTATTATTTCTACCATTAGTATTATTATTATTATTATTATAACAAAAATGGTTGACGCAACGGCATGATTTTATAAAAGAATCTCCAATGAAAATATGTATCTACACCTTAAATTAAATCAATAAAGCTATGCCCATCCGTTCAGATAACAAAGTCAATATTTATACGAATAGGTGAAGTCCGTTTTTCTTCCATTATTTATTGGTTTGTTTGTTAATAATATTGAATAGAAAAATTCAAATAATTATTAATATAAAATTTTATTTATCTCAAATAGAAAAATATATGTCGAATAGAATTAACATTTAATAAAAATAACAATGGAAGTTTACAATATTTGGTTTTTGTTAATTATTATTATTATTATTATTATAAATAGAAATATTAATTTTTATAGCCTCGTTTCCACACTGTATCTTTCAAATAGCTCAATTTTTCGCACTTCAATAAATCCTCAATTAAATCGACAAAACCTAATTCACTAGCAATTTTATATTTCATATGTACTGAATTCAAACAATCCAATATCTGTTTCATATTACGTGTTTCATTTATTGTATTTGGACTATTATTAATGAATTTCTTCGATATATCATTCAACAAATTTTCAGTTAATTGAAAATGTTGTAAATAACTTTCGAGGAAATCAATTTGATCTTTAACAATATAACGATGATGTAAAATTGTCGACCAATCAATACGATAATTGTATGCTTCAATTAATATCAGGACTTGCTCAAAACTGAAAAATTGACAATGTAGTCAGTCAAGACATTTATTCGTATATCTACAGTTTGTTTCACTTCACATTAATAAAGCGATCAGTGTAAAACTTTTACCAATGATAGAAATCAATTACAATCAATAAAATTTTGTAGAAATCAATTCAACTGTTTGAAGTGTACATTTGAAGTCACAATAGCGATAGAGAGCAAGAAAAAAGTCGCGACTGGTCACTAAAGAGCAGACGTACTAGAATTCCGCAAGTCTAACAGGGTGTAGGAAAAATTCATGATTTTTCTCTCAACTTGGTTTATATATATACTTAGGGCCGCTCCGTGCGGGTATGCAGGTTGTGCCCTGCACAAAAGCGTCTCATTAGTGGGAGTGCAATTCCAGCTCTCATATTAGAAACATAAATTCTATGGGGGCGCTGATAGATATGTTTGCACAAAGGCGCCCTTTACCCACAGAGCGGCCCTGCCTATACTTTTAATACTTTGGGTATTCGGACCCAACGTGCTTTACCCATGGAAAATAGATAATTGGCAGATAAATTTGAGCTATATAGTCGACCACTGAAATATAAGCTATCGGTTGTATCAACCATTTCTCTGGTCTACTGTATTACCACTATCTTAAGAACCTACCAATACTATACATTGCCAAACTATACTATTTACACTAAAATGAAATGTGCCGATCGCTTGCTTGATAGTACGAGATCCTAAAGTGGGTACTCTCATTAAGAAGCTCTTCACTAATCATCGAAAAACTCTAAATATGTATTTTCACTGGAAAATTGCAACCACTATGGGCTGATCTTTGGAAAAGAGGCCATTCAAAAGTGATCCAAATGTAGAAAATGCCTTTCACGAATTCACTGATTTAAAAACAAATAATTCTCTATGTGCCTAGCATAAACTACCCCTAAACAGACAACCCAATTCCAATCGACAACTCCACAAACAGAAACCTAATAATTTTGAAACACTAAAACTGTAGGAATTTGTTTCAGTGGAACCTCGTATTTAAATTTTGATCTTAACGACCTCTATCAATAGTAACACTAGTTGCTTTAATATAGAAGATTAACATTTGAGAGAGCTTTTCAAACCCTCCGCACACCGCACCTAACCGTGCTAGCTTTTTAAGTAGGGTACTGTGATGAGGCGCGGTAGGCGGAAGGTTCTTAGGCTTAGCTCCGCCCATGCTCTCTCAAATTTGAATCTTCTATAATAAACGATTTATTTTGGTGTTTTAATGTAAAGTGAAACACGCACTGTATAACTAATTATATCGTTTGTTCCATCGAAAAGAGCTTTATAATTCTAATAAATAATAATCTAATCAAAATTTAGAAAGTACAAAGCAAAATTTGAATTTATCATCGTTACTATAGAATATTTATAGTTGAGCGAGCATGATCGAAACCAACTTGAAAAACTATCATGTGTGGAGAACCCAAACAGTTAACTCCGCCCATACTCTCTCAAATATGAATAATTCGTAATAAAAATTTTAAATTTAGACAAACCGTAAAACAAAATTACCTTAAATTATTGTTGATTAGAGCGTTTATCTGTGTTTCGGTCAAATTTAGAATACAAATAGCGAATGATTTAGTTGGCATATTATTGATTAATGATAATTGTAATGCAATTAATTCAGCTTGTTTAGCTGATTCGATAGCTTTCATTAATTTTTCACCTTGTAAATGGAATTCAGTAGCATGTGTATAATTTTCCATTGCCTTCAATTCAATTAATTAATAAAATTAATTATAATTATCGAAATTAATATATTATAGACTTACTTTTTTCAAACAATGTTTCGTACTTTCGATATTTTGTAATAAAACAAATAATTCCTCGTTCGGATTCAATTTATTATTTTGCATTTCCAATTTCGATATTGATATTAGATTGTTGATATCATTTTTGGCCTCTTTCTCCCACAATAATGCCACTTCGGAGAATAAGGCGAAATGTAAGGCGACAATTTTGATAATTTCCTTTTTATCAGGACATGAACGTTTTAGATAATCTAATAATGCAATTTTATATGTATGATCTTTACGTGAACCTTTCCTCAATAAATATTCGAATTGTTCATTTTCTAATAATATATGGAATACATAACTCATTTCTGTATAACGACCAACACCAGTCAACAAACGTACCATTAATATCCAATTTTGTATTGTTAATAGATTCGTTATTAATTCATGGGATTTTTTCAATATCAACGATATACCTTCCATATTACAATCAGATGTAAAACAATCATGTGCACGTATCACCAATTCAATTATTAAATTCAAATCGACATTTTTTAGATTATCCAATTCAATTTGTGATTGATGTAACGTATTGGCATAAGCATAAATTTTATAACCCAATATCGAACAATTATCTTGTAATAATTGCAATATATTATTGAAATTTCGATCTAAATCCATATCCCACATCAATAGATTCGTTGAATTTGGATTCAAACAATCGGCTAAAGCATTTATTAGTTCTTCACAAATAAAATCGGCTATCTATAGAATCGTTGGTATAAAATTTCATATTTTTGTTTTTATGGAACAATAAATCTTACCTCAATTTTGGGCGTTTTGAAAACCGTAAAAATATCATGTACAACATCCAATTTATTCATACAATTATCTTCTAATGCATCTTTCAACATTTTCATATAATCAGTTGTTGATAAAATAATATGATAGGGTAATTCAATATTGATACTAATACGGTACATCATAAATATATTTTGTCCAATTTCAATACCATAATGTAAATGTTCAATCAATAATTTTAGTATTGTTAATGTATCATTCGATACACTATCATTATTAATATCGAATATAGTCTGTGTACTACTCGAATTAGCCGGACTAAGACTACCTAAAACTTTATTATCAATGATATAATTGAAAGTAAGAAAAATATATTACAAATAATTACAAGAACTAAAGCTTGCTGGTCGAGTCGATACGAAAGTTCTCCTCTTATTCCGTGAACAATTTAGATTTGATAATAATAAACGTTGTTTAGTATCCAATTGATAAGGTGTTAGAATACCTTCAGCTAAACTATGTAATAATTTTAGAATTTCTAATTCTAAACAATCAAATTTGAAATATTTTTGTAATTTTA
>JAZBGX010000936.1:0-14083 GCA_037414775.1 Zonitis immaculata | reverse complement strand
GAGTTTTGAAAGTAATAATGTTTTAATTTAAAAATCAGTCGTACCAATTGACCCAAAAGCTCTCTGTTGTAGGACCTTAGGCAAGTCACGGCTTACCTAGAATGTTCATATCTCGACCGTAGAACACTAGATGTCGGACTGGTCCGTTGCACACCACTGTTTTGTTCCGCACTGAATATGACGTCACAAGTTTCTCCCACTTCTATCGTCAAGTTAGAGTAGGGGGTGAGCTTTTAAGGGAGCTTTCGAATTGCAATGCGACTCTCGCACCACCACTACTACTACTATTTTATACTTACTACTACAACAACAAAATTATATATGTATTGTATTATATAGGGAGTGATAAGGGATATGGACAAGTTTAAATGGTGGGTGCATTTCTGATCAGAAAGTGGGAGTGATCGAATGCTTAATGGTGATGATCAGTAGTAGTGCTGGTTGATGTCTTTTCCTTTTTCTTAACGAAAACTTCTTCCCTCTCTTCATCCCCAATATTCAATATTAGCGAACAAACGTCGACCAATTAATTTCAAGTTAATTGACAACCAAACCGGAACTATACAGATGACAATTACAACAATACGAAACTTAATCAAAATTAAATAAGAAAAAAGGTCCTTAGAAATAAATTGAATCGAAACCATCAATCATTCAAGTAAAAAAAAACAAAACAACAACAACGGTGTATTTTAGTTCAAATAAATATTTATATTTATCGCACATATTCCCTTAGGAGTCTCTCTTTCTATCTCTCTTTCTCATTCATCTTGGATCATTCGATGGTACTGGCCAATTTGAAATTCAAAACGTTTCATTTTCGATAAGAGCTTTCCAGACTAAATCACTGTTCAACCAACATTACCGGTAGTCCCAAAAGTATACAAATACTCGAATTAAACGTGGAAATCAACACTTGTGATTCAAATATACACACAATTCTTTATTGTTCATTCACTATTTACCAAGTTAAATGGTAATATAGTGATGGTTTTGATGGGTGTTTTTTTTTTTTGTTTTCTTCCACCTTCTTCACACCACAATCAATTCCAAATAGATAAATAAACTGAACTATTAAATGTCACCTCGACTATTTTACGGGGGCTTTGTGTGAATTTCAGACAATATAGTTGGTTTGTTTTATTCTAGTTGTGGCAATTAAATAAACAGCTAGTTGCGTTGTAAAGAATAAAGGACTTTATAGAATTCTATTGGGAATATGTTTGTTTATTTCCAATCAACCGTCAATTTGATAAAAAATCAATTGTTTACTTATTTTAGCCAAAAATTAACTGTAATTTATTTATTTTTTTGAATCGAGAACAATGAAAATGAATTGAAATTGTTGGATGCGCCAACAGTAATACTATACCAATTTGTTTTGTTTATTTAAAATTAGATTTTTGTAAGAAATAGAAGTATTCGAAACGGAATTGGTGGATGCGCCGGGCGAGCAATACCACCAATTCAATTTGTCTATAAAGTAATGGGAATTCGACAATATAATTTAATCAATTATTTTCCTTCCGCATATTATATGAATATTTTTTTGTATTAAACAATAAAAATTTGATTATTACTAATAATTCACTTGAAAGTCGATTATATAGTTAGTGAAAAAAAAAACTGAAAGGGAAACACAGTGATAAGAATGATAATAATAATAATCAAGTGAATCACTAGATTGAGAATTTTATTCACGTATTTTATGACGATATTTCCAAAGATGAAATCAGACTTATTACACCCCAAATGAAAATAAGAGAAAACAATGAGCCAAATATTGACAATGTTATGTCAGGCGTAAAATTACATTATATTCGTTCAAACGAATATAATCATAAATAAGTATTTTTTTTCTAATACTGAATAATGTCTAATTGAGCGAGAAAATAAAACGAAAATGAATATTGGTGGAGGCGCCAAAAGCATTCTAATAAATATATACGAGAATTTATCCGGTCGCATGATTCTCTCTATTCAATGTTCAACCGATAAAACAAAAACATAACGATAAAAACAACGAAATAATATAACGATTGAAATGCAAATTTTGGTAGAAACACCCAATTCCATTTTTTTTTGTTTGGTCTCCAGGTTTCCCAATTTTAATCATTTAGGGAAATTGAAGTGTTTTGTTTGTTAGAATCATCGTCAATTATAATTATGGAAGAGCGAAAATCGGTGGATGCGCTTATCCAAAAAAAAACCATGTAATTGTAACATTATAACCAGGATTATAGTAATTGGTGGATGCGCCGGGTACAATTATCAATAGATCCTGCTAACCTACGAAAATAAATGTACCAAATTCCAGGAATTGTCTAATTGGCAATGGTAAGAGCAATGGAAGTTGCATAGCGTCATTATTTATCGACTTTTAGATTATAAATCGATGGATATTAATCGAAATTGTTAATGAGAAAATAATTACAAAAGCAGCAAAATCATAAAAATGAACGAATAAATGCTAAAATGGGAACAGCGTGTAAATTTTAATAATTTTACATAATGAATTGTTGCTACAATATTTATTATTTTATATGAAAACGGGAAAATGTGTTTATAAAAATGAAATCCCAATATAATTCAAATTCCATGTACAAAAAGAAAGAAAAAAGGGTAATAAAGCGAGTTTTATTATAAATAAATAAGTGACATTTGATTCTTTTGAATTACGAGATTGTCTGTAATAAATTTAGCGTATTTTTCTACAAATGAAATTGAAAGAAATCATTGACGAATAATAATTATTTGGAACAAAATTTCGATCAGCAAAAATAATAATTAATGATAAATAATTATTATAATAAAATTGTTAATACACTATTATTATCAAGATTAATTGCTTATTGTTGAGGAACAAATCGAATTATCACAAATAAAATTGGACAATTGCAAAATTGGTGGATGCGCCGGGTAATTTTTTGTTAAAACGATTTTCTTGTCAGGGATTAATTTCTTGTTAGTTAAACTTAACTATCATACCACAACCTGACTAATAGACATAAAGTGTTTGTACGATAATTAGTCGACACTATAAGTGCAGCACTGGTGCAATTTAACTTTAATCAACAAAACAACGAACATATACTTGTAAAATGGATATATTGAAATTAGGAATTGTATATATAGATATAGATATAGATATCTTTAATCGCATGAATATCCTCATATAAACTGTCTAATATTCCAGATAATGGTGTAATCTAAAAGCTTACACGGCAATTGCATTTGGGACCAAAAGTGGATTAGATTAATGTACAGATTTTCAATTCTTCCCTTTCTTTCTCTTTTTTGTATCAAGTACTTGTCATCATCTATCATACGATTATTATTGTCACACTTTCATTTGCCCAGTACTATATTATATAATAATAATAATAATAATAATAATAATAATAATAATAATAAATAATCGATTATTGTTTTTAGTTGATGACAATTTTTTGTTGTTGTTGTTGTATGCGTTCCATTTTCAATTGCATTTAAAGATAGCCATTTGCTAGCGGAAATATATCCAAGTGCTATTATAACAATCTTATACAATAAAGCATTCCATCTACTATAAGTACATATATACGTTGAAGTTCAACAGTGAAAATACATTTTCATTGTAGAATTCGAGTCATCGTATATATATAGATAGATATAGATGCGGTAGGAAAGTGGCCATGCTCATCTTAAGACCATTTTTTAAGATAATGCTCCAACAGAGCAATGATTTAAGATTAGGCGAAATGGAGCGTGGCCAGATTAGAATTCACGCTGTTCGTTCAACTATAAATAAAGCTAAAATAAAAAAATTCACACAGACACTAACCCTAGTAAAAGTTATTATTATTATCATTATTATTATTATTATTATTCTATAGAGTAGAAGTGGAAATTCTATCAGATACTGGACATATGGTTTATTATAGAACTTGACCATATGACGGATTTTATTGTGTTTCACCAAAATTCTAGTCATATTGTCTTAATAGAATGACGAAGGTTTCCTGCGGGTTGATTGTTCATAATGCTTTCTCTCTATAATTTTCTATAGATTACAAAAATTAATATGCAAATATTCGTGTAGATTTCCCGACAAAATTATCTCAGAAAAATAGTTTTCCAACATCATGAAACCGGACAGTATATGAAACAATGATAAATTAAGATAAATACGAAAATGCCTCATAGCACAAGAAACAATGTTGATAAATGATTATTGTGCCAGATTACAGACATCTGTTTGAGCTCCACTCTCTCTCTCTCTCTCTCTCTCTCTCTTTCTATCTATCTACATTTTTATAATAATTGAAAATAATTAGTAAATAATTAGATTTCATTTCTATTGATTCAGATCATGTGAGATTCCAATGATAGCTAGTTGTTGATCAAATTGAAAAATCTGCATGTCAACTGTATATATGGACTTTGTCGTTGAATTATGTAAACAATCAATAGATTGTGGCTATATACTCTGATAGATTTATTGGTGCGTAGCAAAAATTTATCATTAAACCATTTCAAATGAATTATTTCTCGGTTGCTGTTGTATTTTCCGATTTGAATTCTATTTATTTAATTTTTCAAAGACCATAAGAATAAATATGCCAACAATGTACTTTGATTGTAATTCTAGTTACTGGTTTAAAATTTTGGAAATCTCCATATTTAGTATATTTTGTTATAGATTTTGTTTAGTTCTAGATTAATTGAAGACAAACTGCAAAATTATATGGGAATCTAGATTAAGATGATAGGTTCTTGTGTCGCGGAAGTTGTCAGTCCATCTAGAATCGTTTATTATTACAGTTGGATCCGTCTATAATCTAGCTAAATTGGGGTTATGTAAATTGAACAATTTCGTTATCCATCTAAACTATATGTTCCCGACACTCATCCAACGTTTTAACATAAGTTTAACAATTTAATGTTGATATAATTGGATTGAATGGACGGTCACGATTATAATAACAATTATTATTATCTCTGTTTATTAAAATTTGTAATAGAGACTGTTTTTGTGTATTAACTCTATCGAATTAGCAACCATCTCTATTCCACTATTGCTAAAAGTCATCTCGTTTCTTGTTTTTCTGGTAAATGCTGTATATATGGCATAGGTTCCAGGACTGTTTTCCTTTTATCTACTTATAACGCTATGTGTCGCCCAACTTATAGAGTGTAGGGCTGAGGAAGAATATCTCGATGTCAAGAAATAGTGTGTTTAGTGGAAGTTACAACAGAACTCTAGAAACTCCTTGCTGTATACTCGTCACACAATTTTTTGGCCAGACTTGCTCAATTCCCCGAATCAAAAATCGTTACGAAAAGTAAACGTTCCGGAGATGTTGAGGCGATTTGAACGAATTTATCCAGAATACTGGAAGAGTTCTACGGGCTTTATGAGCACAGTAAAATTTATATAGAGCAATGTTTTTTTTTCTCAAACTCTATTTTTCTTCCGTGAAAAAAGTCAGTCTTGCAATTAATTTTTTTTTATTTTGTGGATGGAGTGTAGCATCACATTTTATGATTAATTGAAGCTATTTTGATGAATGTATGTACGCATATGTATACTCGCAAAGTAACTTATACACAAAGCAATTAATATATCGAAACATGCAAACTGAATTAGATCGAATAAGAAACCGTAAACTATATTAAAAGTTTTTGTTTTTTTTTTTTTTGGAAAAAAATTACACATTGCAAGACTTACCAATTTGGAATCAATCAAACATAATAGAGATTTACCTGCAACAAAATAAAATCATTAGATAAAAATGAAATTTCATTACATGGAGCAGTCAATATACATTATATACCTATATCTATCAATAATCTGTACGAATTGGAATTTCATATTGCAATATAATCGTCTTGCAGTAATGCAACCCTCCATTATCTAAATTCCTAAACGTTCTCCAAGTTGGATAGGAATTCCGTTCCAAATGAGAACTAGATTAGTGTGTAAAAATGCGTCCAAGAATTCTCATTTATAGATCTCGAATATTAAATTTATACCATATATATATAGTCGAATTATTCGACTCATTCATCGAATTTATGAAATAAATGTCTTTAGAATTGATGTTCAATTTTTCAAATTAAATTGAAATGATTTGGCAAAAAAAAAAAAAAATGAATGCTACTATCACAATATAAGGCTTTCATTTTAAATTGTTGCTTTTATCGTTAGAAATTCTCTCAACTTTTTGTGTGTTTAATGAAGTTGTAATAAATGGAAATGGACAATTCAACAAATGCTACTTTTTTCCCTCCACCAACATTTTTTAATGTACAACTTTGATCTAATTTTTGATTGATCTCGCTCGCTCTCTTCTCGTTTATCTTAATTTCAATTTCGAAACGTTTATATGTATACAGAGTGTCACAGAATGACTGCACCTGATTTTCAGGAATGATTCATTTTGCATGTTTACTGTACTGGGATGCGACGGACGATTTTTTGCATTTTATCTCGAAAAAAATGTTTGCTCTAGCGCCCTCTATGATTTCTAAAAATTAAGAACTGTTATTTTGTATAGCCCCGTATATGTACTACCATGTATATATATATATATATATTTATATAGATAGAAGTAAATGAGAGAGAATTTTAGAGAGTTGGTGGTCGATACTATACAGCCTTGATACTCTTGGCTGTTTGCCAAAATCTAACTACTTCTCTCTTCTACAACCATGGCCCTTTCACGACCTACTACAAAGGTATAATGAAAGTTGCCCTATAAAGGAATATCAATAGGATGAAATCTGTTATGTAAATTGATACATTTTTTTTTTCTTCATCCACCCTAACAAGTCTCTATTTAATCGAAATGGTTGAATAGAACGTTCTTAATTTAAACAATAAAATCAATATCGCATTTGTATACAACTACTTTAGAAATGCGACAATGGAAACTTATCAAATTATTCTGGATTGACGGGATGAATAAACCTTGTGTGGATTTGATCGATTCACAATTATCGAAAATTTATGCAAAATATTTAGCTATAATATTATTGTTGGAGAAATTACACAATTTAATTGATGAACGAAATGAATCAGATAGAAATTTTTACCGTTTGGATTTGTTGGAAAATTTTTATCATTCTTCAATCAAACTCCAAAATAGACCAGTCTATTGGCAATTTACTATTTTAAAATGTAAATCGTTACACGTACACATTAAACAAGCGATCTCAAGGGATAGAATAGATTAGTTTCATGGGGAGATGATCTAGAATGCCGATTACGTTCTAATAATTCATTCTTATTATTCGGTTTTTTCTTTTTTTTTTTTTTTCTTAATAAAACAGCAAAGACCAAAATGGAGAATGGAGAAGATTATGAGGTCAATGGTTATTGGTAGAATTCCAAAACGTGATCTGTTCGTCTGCGATTATCAAGGAATGAGAACGATAAGCAAGATAGAACAATGCTATTTCTATTAAAATTAATTATTTAACTATTGTGGTGAATTTTAATTTTCATATTGCTGGTGCAAATGGTGGAGGCGCCGGGCGATTCGTCAATACTGCCATATATTATCCTTATATCCGTTATTTTTTTTTTGCGAACGATCTTTTAATAATCCGACAATGCACTTTCCTTCTAAACAGTTGAGCGCACTCTAAGCCCTGTTCATTGAAGATAAGCCAAATAATATCAGACTGTGACGATTTTACACAATATATTAATATAATAATATGAACCATTCTAAGATCAGTCATAATTCTTTCACGGGACAACTAGTTAGAATGAATCTAGTAGTTTATGTGTACGTGTTTGTGTAGAAGACCAGTCTTCCGCCTAGATTGTCACATATAGCTTTAGAAACATTTGGTGCTGTTGTTGTAGTGTGGCAGCAGTAGTGGTTGCTGGTGGCTATCACAGTTCAGTGAATTTCTGTTAGAAATGGTCGCGCCTGGATACGTCTGATAAAACCAATTTATAAACACGAAACTATTATAGAAAATACTGGGGTTTTTATTGAAATTTGATCAAATTACCAATTTTCCACTATATTAATAATAATAATTGAAAATGAAACAAATGAGTGTTGCGTCTATATATATATTATATATAAACTATCTTATTTCGACTCTTATAATCAGACCCAGTTTTATAAAATATACGAACCAAATAAGTATTGTAAATATTAGAAAAGCTCGCATGCTCACAAATCAATTTTCATAAATTCAAAACTGTTTTCATATGGCAAGTGGGTGATGATAAAAGTATGTGGACATAATTCCACCCTAGAGAAATAGTCGTTTATAAAACAATTTCACTTCGAACATTTGAAAAATAAATAAATGCTCTTTCAATTTCAAACTGATTCGTTTGCAAAAACAAAAAACAAAAAATATATATAAAGTGGACATCATCTAACCTATACTCAATTCATTTTCTATTGTATAAAAAATAATAATTTATTGACTCAATGTTGAATGTTCAATTGTATTTCCTGTTATATTCAAGTTATACCTTGTTCTAAGATAATAAATCATTTCTTGTTGATCTAGGAAAGTTTTCAACAGAAGAATTATATTATATGTCTTCGTTATCAAAGTTCTATTCGTTTGTCAGTTCTTATCTTCAATAAACAGTGCCTAGGATCCATTCAACTGTCGCAAAGTGTCAGTTGTCACGTTAAAATTCCAGTCATTTTCAGAAAATTCGCTATATATATATATATATATATGTATATCAAATAATTTGTAGACGTAGGTAGTACAAGAGAATCTCATTGTTAGGCATCATCAAAACACACAATAGAAATGTCGTAGGAAAATTGGCTTCTTATTTTCCCTTTGAATTTAATCAATATCTCGTTTTGTGTATTAAAAAAAAAATAATAATAATAATAGGGACGAATCGAAGACAATATCGGTTATGATTTCTAATTTTGTGGTTTTCAAATATAGAACCAGATGAGAAAATAATGGAAGAGCTTCACATCCAATTCAGCTCTATCAATCGAAAATATACGACAATCTTTAATAAAATTGTCAATTCTTTGTTTATTGTGGAACGAACAAAAAAACAAAAAACAAAACAAAACTTAATTTCAATACAATAATAACATTATTTATTGATTTGTTCCGAGACCAATTTTATTATTACGCAATTAACGATGGCAGTAGAATTGGTGGCCCATATTGTTATTTGATTGATTCCTATATATTTATACTTAATTTTTATTAGTTTCAATAAAATTACAATCACAATAATAGCATCGGATTTGATAGGCAATTGAAATAATAATTAATGTTTATATGGAATCGTAAAATTTGTTTCAAGAATCAATTTTTCCTTATCCTTTTATATTTAATATAAAGTTTTAATAACATTGGGAAATCACAGCTATAACACCACGTATAATACTCTTATTAGACAACCTCTAACGATTCTATTATCCATCTTAATCTATCTATGGATTATAAGTGGAATCCTCAAACTACGAGGGGTGAACCATTAGTGATGATAATCGATATGAAATATAATTTATTGTCTCTTAGAACAATCAATACACTTGGCCTAGTACGAATTTCTTTCGAAACAAAATCTTCAACTTAACTCTCGTCGATTGTCTTCAAGTTTCTTTGCCTTCATCTGCCTTCGTTGGACGTTGCAGTTCAAGCTGCGACTGTGGCTACTCTATTTTATTTTAGATTTTTGTGATCACTAGAAATATCCAATTATTATCACTTTTGGATCAGTCCTCGTATAGAAGAAATTTATAAATGGTCGTGTTGAAAATGTTAAACTTTTGTTAATGTGATTTTCAATTAATATTTGCCAAATTTTTGTAGCCGACTAAGCGGGATATAATGCGTATATTTTAACGATAACACTCTGTCTCGACAACTGTCACCAAACAAATATTATTCATAGATAAATAATAATTTTATTTCGAGCAACATTCTCGTCTCTGATTTTAGAATGCTCCACTTTAATGGAAAATCAATTATTATTGTATTTGACATTCGGTAAATTTGATGCATCGATGCGGAAATTGCAGTTTTATTTTAATTTCTAGATTAGGTTTTTTTTTCTTTGCACAAAAAAAAATCAATAATTGAATCTCGTTGATTTTTAATTATCACAATAAACTTTAACTGTCGATTGGATAGTTAATTATAAAGTTTGTTCGGAAGTTATTCAATATTCTAATTGTTCTTCAATTGAATTCAATTTAAATGAAGTTTATCGGTGACTTCACTTTTTTTATTTTGTTGAGAATCATTTTTATTTTCAGCACGGAATAGATTTTTGAGTATAAGGCATTTTAATTATTTCAACAACATCAGAAACTTTCCAGTGAAATTCAAGAGTTTTTCGAGGAGCACGCCACAGTGTACAATTTAACAAAAGAAAACACAAACTTTGAGACGAATCTCGGTCTGATCGTCCTTTGGATTTGACGATCATCAACTGCTAGTTTTTGTGGGAGAAAATCTAAACCTTATCACGCGTGGCTAGAGGTGAGAGGCAAGACCAAAACCGATAGATTCGTAGGCAAGAAAAAGTTATGAAGCGTTATAATATTTGAAGTGCTTCACAGGAATCGAACATCAACGTAACTATATTTTGAAGATATAGAGCGCCAAGCTCAATTTATACAATAACAAAAAAAAAATGTAGAAATCACGCAAACAGCTAAAGTTATTGGAGTTACAATGGAGAATAATATCGGATTCACTTTATTCACCAGACTTTGCCCACGAAGATTTTCTTTCAATTTAGCTGTTCACAGGATCTTTAAAATAGCAAAGGATTTTGCAAAGACTACTTATAGTCGATGAGCATTTGTTTTTCAATCGAATATCTTTGTTCTGGCAAACTTTCGAAGATTCTTAATTATTTATTTTGTCGGTTTCCAAATAAACGTATTGATTTTGTCGATTAATTGATAGATGTTGAAATTTTCATCAAGATTACCCAGTTTCCATTAGAAAGCTCTTGTAATTCAAATATACTCACTCATTGATTACTTGATTTGAAGATAATTCGGAACTGTAGTAATTTGCGAAAAGTTAAAATTACGGTGATAAAATTACATATTACAGTTGTTTCTTACAAAATCGATAAATAAATGTCGTTGATTCTGAATTATAAAACATTAAAGTACATCTTTCAATTGGTCATTTAATTATAAAGTTTGCCCATCAAATTGAACTCAAAAATGTTCATTTTCGAGAATCGCTCTCTATCATTAGCACGAATCCAATTATAAGCACCTATATGATATTCAGTTTTAGAAAATATGAATGATGGTTAGTTAGCGAACAATTTCCATGATTGATGGCGGGTTATGAGTTTTCTCTACTTTCCCCATAATCATAATAATAATAATAATGGCCAGATTGTGAATATTTGGAGTGTAACAATATTGTATTTGATATGTGTGCGTGTGTGTATATATGTATAGTTTAAAACAAATAGTTGCATCAATTTCACATTGTATTTACAAAATCGAGAAGATGGTTATGTAAATATGTGAGCCACTCTACTGTTACTTTGGTGATTTAGATGATGATGATGATGATGATGTTGATGACAAGTAATCAAAAGGCTTAATCATCCCTATTTCATCCAACTAGTAATCTAAATGTATAACGAAGTTACTATTGGTAATGTGTTCTTGCTTCCTTTCCATCCTATAACCATTACTGTAGTTGTAATTAACAAAGCTGTTATATGAAGACTAGTGCGTCAGTTTATTATATTAAATTTCCTATCGTCATTTTATTCAATTATATTGTTTTAATATAGATGAATAACGTGTACATTTCTAAATCATTTATCAATAATAATAACATTATGAAGCTCTACTCTTTCACATTATAGAATTATTAGATTATTTTACAATAGTAACTAATTATTGATATTGTGACTAATCCGTATCTTCAACTGATATATAAAATCTAATAATCCTCTATAATTTCTCGAAATCAATTGTAAGAGGAAAGCGGGTTTGCAAAGAGCTGCGGACAAGTTGTGCCCGCCCACGAAGATATCAATAAGAGATGTCACTCAGTCGTGCTACTGAATGAGCACTGCTACATAAGCATGTTACATATGCGATGCTTACTCTTTTTGGTCTACTTGTATGTCTCTGTATATATAACAGAGTTGAAAGTGCCGTTCGTCAGCGGTTGAGTGTGCCGCAGCAAAACTAACCTCATGTAGAGCTTCTTCAGAAGCTGTCAACCAGGTTATCAAATATGGACGCAAACTGGAAATATGCCATACGAAGTTACAAGAATTTCATAATTTGGTAATCAATCTCGTTCACTCCTATACTATATTTAATTTGTTGTAAGTAATTTTCCACAAATTCTAATCCTAATTTCAGTATAGAAAGGAGAATAATTCGATTTTCAATCGAATTTTCCAATAGGCTTTCCATTTATATTTAGAAGCTTTTATCGATTTGTTTATTTTTAATTTCACCAGAGAGATCTCGAATTTTCAATTGAATCCAATATTTTTTATCACAACTTCCAAAGTGATAAAATTCTTATTAGAAGTAATAAATTACCCATAATTTTTTCTTGTCCGGTAGCATATTGAAGATTTCAATAACATTCAAAAAAAAAAAAAGTACAAACAAAAAATATAAAGTTTCTTCAGATAACCAATTTTTTCTATATATTGTATCTCCAAACAAATTTTGTTGGGCCCGTGAGACGATCTGGACAGCTCCTCTTCCAAAATCGCCTTCGAAACTCTGTTTACATTCATTCAAACACCTCCGAAACGTTTTCGCTTTGAAATCTTTTTATTTCAATTCAGGGAATGATCTGGCTGAATTAGATCCGGTGAATTATGCATAAAATTGTGTGACAATTATAGAGGAATGAGCTATGTTGTGCGAAAGGAAATCAGTCCTCGATGCGTTACAACTTCTTTTAATGCATTGAAGTCGCTTCAAAAGTCAATCGAGGACAATTTTTTAGAATGCTGCATTTATTGTTTTTAAAGTGACTCTTACGAAACCATACCACCACGGGAACCGTTTATTATATTGCTTGGTAGTGGTAGTGGTTGTTTTTTCAGTTGATCATCTCCCTTCCTCCTCCTGAATCTAAATTTTGCTTAAATGTATATTGCCATTGCCATTGATTTCATTCATTCATTGATTCATCGTAAGAGGATAGATCTTTCTTTAATAGTACATTCAATTATATTGTTTTGTGGCAATGGTATGAGCTGATGATGAGTGGCAGTCATCTTCTCGTTTTGTTTATGGTTAGAACGAATAGCTGGTGGCTTTTGGTACACTAGAATAATAATATTAATAATAGAATGGAATTTTCCAGTTTATTTCAAAAATATCTCGAAAATGGCAAGAAAATTGTCTGATTTAATTGAGAAAACAACAAACATAACAACACCGAACAAAATATTATTCCCAATTGTATTGTTTATAAATAATTTGTATGATGTATTATTAAATTATTTTTTTTTATGTAGAGCACTTTAGATAGATTATTTTTTTGTATATAAAATCAACAACAACGAAAAAATTGGATAAGGTAAAAGAAAAACGAAATTGTAGGTTGGAAAATCAACTGGATTTTTCCTATTTATATATAGAAATCGATCCTATTCTATATCTATCCTATTATTATTATTATACTTTTTTCGATTCAATATTCTAATTTATCACTACCGTCAAATAGAATATAAGGTTATTATTCTTTGATAAAATCTAGTTATATGCAAAAAATAAACCGTATAATTCTATAAGATAAAATATAAAAGTAGCTTTACAGGATTTTTTACTGTCATTTCCATTTATTTTTATTTTTTTTTTCAGTTGTTTGCGAATCCAAAACGAAAGCTCGCTACAATTTTTTTACAGTTTCTATTTCTTTATCATCCTATTTTGTTCTTGTTGCTTTTTTTTTTTGCTTCTTCTTCTTCAAATTTATTAAAATATAGTAACAAAAATAATTAAGTTTTAATGTTGAGAGCGTCGAGTTATCGTGAAACTGGCAACTCGAGAAAATAAATTGACGTTGTTACCCGTAAAGTTGTAAGATTGCATTTCAATGATACTTGGGTATATATATA
>JAZBGX010000935.1:0-15938 GCA_037414775.1 Zonitis immaculata | reverse complement strand
GTGCTTGAACGGATGATGGTGAACAGGCTGTCCGGCCTGATTGACGACAGTATGAGTGATAAGCAGTACAGCTTTCGTAGTGGAAGGCGTACTGAGGATGCCTGGTATGAATTGATGAGAGCTGTGAACTCCTTCCAAGGAAAGTATGTGATGGGTGTATTTATCGATTTTAGGGGTGCGTTTGATAGCCTGGAATGGTTGAGTGTTATAGGAAAATTAGAAGAATTGGGATGCAGAGAGATCTCGCTATGGAAGCGCTATTTTGATTGTAGGAAAGTTTTGGTGAGTGATGGGAGTAATGAAATGGTTTATGATGTGAAAAGAGGCTACCCACAGGGTTCCATATGTGGTCCCTTCATTTGGAACCTAATGATGGATAGTCTCCTGCATGATTTGGAACGCAGCGAGGTCTCTTGTATAGCGTACGCGGATGATCTCGTGGTTATGATTGAGGGTAGCAGCAGAAGTGAGCTTAAGAGGGCTGCCGGGAGTGCACTGTTGGGGGTCATCGAATGGGGTCAAAGTGTGGGGGTTGGTTTGAATGCATCGAAGACCGTGTCAATGATGTTAAAGGGTTGCTTGTCACATGGCAGGCTTCCTGTGGTTCGGGTAGGTGATGAGGTTATCAGGGGTGTGACGAGTGTTCGCTACTTCAGTATCCTCATCGGAGAAAGGATGAATGTTAGTGCTGAGCGCTGCAGGGCTCAACTGGTAGGAGGCTACTAGCTTCCGAACATCTAACCAGTGATGAAGACTGGTACCATGGGAGGCCGGGAGTCCACAGGGTCTCCCTGCCCGGCCAATTGCGGTTGGACTCGTGGTGGCAGTGGTTGAGACTCCGAGCGGGGTAGAGGGCGGCAGCTGCCGCTCCTCGACGGGTGAGCTACGGTATCTAGCTCGGGCACTGACCTGCATAGTCAGTAGAGGTTTAGATAGGCCTCCTCCTCACCGGAGAGCCTGATGGGCCTGCAGCCCTGAAGGATACCGGTAGTTGGGCTCTTCTGTCCAACGACGCTGATCGGACGTTTTTGATCCCTCGACAATGGGGGCCGTGTGAGCAGAGCCGAGAGGCGGGTACTTGCACGTAAAATACCAAACTCCTTGTTATTGTATATACTCGAGTCACTCGGGCCGTTGAATTTCGTAGTGTCAACACGTATAGAAGTTTATTGTCCGGTTTTTGAGAATTTTTCTCAAAAGTATTAGTGCGATAAGTGTGTTTAATTCACCAGAAGACTTGGAAAGGTTTTTCTGGTTGATTGCAGTTTGTTTGATCGTTATCGGTCAAGGGGATCGCGAGAAATAGCGATTTTTATTGGTTTTCTTGACCGCGTGGTCTCTAAGAGATCGCGCGATAAGAGTTTTTGTTGATTAGTGAGATAGGGAATATTTTTCCCGTAAGATTGATTTTATTTTTCTTATCGCTCACGCGGTTCACGGGATATCGCGGTTTGAAGGTTAGTTTTGAAGCACGTGCTATTTGGTGAGTTGTTTCGATTTTTTTATTTGGGGTTGAACACCCCCTTGTGGGGTGTTGTTTTAAAGGAAATTTAATGTTCTATCTTCTACACGAGTTATTAGCTTATCAGTGTGTAACATTGATAACTTGTGTAATAGTCCGATAAGGTCGTGTGACGTGTCGTTCGAGAGAGAATTTTGCACTGATTACAGCGATATTATTCTTTTTTCTGTGAGGCTAGAGTTACGCGAGTTAAAGCTCTATCAAATTTCTGTAGATAAGAGATAACAATATATACAGAGTTGTTTATTATTGCATATACAGTGTTTCATAAATTTTTTGGAATTTCGCAATTTTTTCTTCTGAAGGTTGCTTGGGGAGTCCCCAGATAGGTTGTTTGTTGGTTTTTTCCTGGACTCCGGTTCTCCTTCCTGGAGAATTTTTAATTTACACGGGAAGATTTGTGAATTGAATAATTTTGATCGGTGGATTCGATTCGTGGGCACCACCTCTCCCTCTCTTTATCTTATTATTTTTCAATTTCCCCCCTTCTTTCTTTTTTTTCCACCAATAGATAGCCTCAACGAGAGAGATGAATCGTGAGAGTACCTTAAACGAGGGAAGTATGAAAGGGGATCTGGACAAGATAAGGGACATTGGCGTCCAGATCCGAGAGTATGTGTTTAAGGAGTCGTCCAAAGTGAGCAAGAATGCTAGCGAGTTTTCTCAACAAGGTGGCGGAGTATGAAAATATTCTGCTTGACCTAATGATGAGGAATGAGCGGTTGAATGGTTTGTTAGAGAGTGGTGCTTCTTCGGTGCCTTGTGCGTCTGCTGGAGTGTCTGTGGGTAAATCCGGTATGAGTGTGGGTGTCCCAGGAGATCATGGGAAGAAGGCGGAGGTGAAAAAGACCTTTGCCATGATTATAAGAAGTAAGGAAGGAGCGGGACTTGCTGGGGATGAGATAAAGAGTAGGGTTTTACAGCATGTGGCCCCATCGGTGGGCAATGTGCGTGTTAGGGCCGTACGTAAGGTCAAAGACGGAGTTGCGGTGGAAACGGAGACGATTGATGACCTGAAAAAGATCAAGGATATTGAATATCTAATATTCTGAATTTTAATTTAATTTTAACTATATTAAGAAGTCATCATATATTACGACAGGGGCTGCATCAACCAAAATTATTTCCAACTTCATTTGACGGTTCACTATTACAGAGTCATACTCAACATTTTTTTTGAATAAAATCTCAATTTTTTTCCATATTCTGATTTGTTGTTCTAAATTCTACACCTGCATATCTATCTTTTAAATTTCGAATGCAGGGTTGTCAAGTTATTAATTTTTTTGTGAAAATTTTCGGAGATTCACGTGACCATTCACAATATCAGCATTATTACTGAATATTGAATATTGAAATTTAGCATGTCGATGAACAAAGTTTGAGTCTTACAGAAGCTGTTAATACAATTGGATTTCATTATACAGGCTGTTTACCATAACCAATTAATTTAAACAATATTTGGAGGGTCATAATTTTCTTAATTTAAATAGAACACTCCATATTTTTCTCAGGCTCTGGGTAGCTCTATTAATTTATTTGTTAAACATATGGTTTACACAATACGCGTATTTACTGAAATAATTAGACCTATTTGGAAATTGTGACAATATTTATGGCATTCACAAAAAGTACGGTTTGAAAGCTTTATAGGATTGAGGAATGTCAAACAGTGAAGTTTTGATTTCCTTCTGTTTGCTGATAACGTGTTTCGGTGGTCTTGTTCTAAAAAATTATAATTCGAAAAAATGAATTTTAGTCAGGAAGAACTTATTGATATGATATACTCCTTGGGTGCAGGAGACTGAAATCTATTTTTGGCTTCTAGACTATATGCTCAAAAATATCTTGAGCGTAGTAAGCATCCGAGAATTAAAGAATTCGAAAAAGTTCAAGAGAGGTTTGAAAGAACAGGAAAAGCGCAACGCAAAACTCGCGAGAGGCGTGTTATTCGGGAAGAGAACGAATTTTCTGCGATTAAAGATAGTTGAAAATCCACACATAAGTACACGAAAAATAAGCAACGGGCTTTAGGTCAGCCAAACCTCTGTCTCAGGAATCAAAAAAATTTAAATTTCATCCGTATCACATACAATTGGTAAAAGAACTTAATCAAAACGATTATCAAAAACGTCTACAATTTCCGGAATGGGCAATAGAAAAAATTGAAGAACATTATATTTTTTTTGATTGTTGTATTTCGCGACGAGACAAAGTCTCACAAAATGGTCATAATTTTCACTACTATGACACTGCCAGTCCTCATTTCATAAGACCAGTAGACCACCAACATCGATGATCCTTAAATATGTGGGCAGTAATAGTAGGTTCTCATTTGATAGGACCATATTTTTTTGAAGGAACCCTCAACAGCACCATAGTAGAACAATAAGGACGTATTCAAATACAAATTTTATTAATTGGTGGATAGGTAGAGGAGGGCCTATTCCTTGGCCACCACGTTCTCCCGATTTAACAAATTAGATTTTTTATGGGGCCATGTAAAGCAAATCGTATATGAAGAGCCACCCACAACAAAAACGAATATGATGGATCGTATACGTGAATCATTGTAACATTTTTTTTTTTGGTGCTAGGTTGGGAGGCGGCCTAGTACCTTAATTTCAATGCTTCCAGGGTGAGATTTGGGCAAATTGCACTTATTTTTAGCGCTCATGTAATGTTTCTGTATTCGTCTTTTATTTTTCTTCTCTTTTCTTTTCCAAGGTTTTGTGAATCGTTCTTGGGATTCATTTAGTGAATTTTCTCTTCCGAACGAAATTATGTTGGTAGGATATTTAACGACTGAAATTAGTCACTTAGGTTGATTCTTATCAACGACTTTAAATATCGAACCGGTAGTAATTTCACTCTCTTTCGCCTTGCTGTGTTAAGTAGATACAGTGCATAGAAATAAAGGTCAGTAATTTTGAATGTGATTTTTTATCCAAACTCATCGTGAAGATTAGTTCTGCTTTTATTATTATTGAAGAATTTTGTGGATTTGGAGCAACCATTGTGTTTCCAACAATTGGTATTTTTCATTAATTTCGACGTTGTCGGATAATTACGCACAACACGTGTACCTCGTGGTAGGACAGTAATCTATTTGGTTTCAACCCCTCAAACTGAGGTAGATTGTTTATTAATTCACTAATTGTTGCACTTTTCTAATCCTTGGGGTAATTTTCCATTTTATTTCAGGGGTTTAGTTTTGTTTTTGGTTTTGTTTTGTTTTGTTTTGAATTCTACTCTGCTTCGTTTTTGGTTAGATTTTGTAGAGCTGTTTCCTACGTATCTCATGGTGTTGCTTCTTCATGGTTTGATATCTTCATGGTCTCAAGTTACGAAATTTTACGAGTTTTGAGTAATTGCTGTTAATCACCGTTACTAGTCGTTGTTGGTGTTATCTTAGCTGTTCGCTAATATTTGGCAACTGAAGATCATAGATGATTGATGTTTTGGAATTCACCTTTAATAATTGAAAATTTGGTTCATCGAATCGTATTGTGGAGGAAATTGTTAAGATAAGTGCTAATTTAATTGTCTCATATCAAAACTGTTATCAGTGACAAGAATAAAAGTCACGTGATTAGTGGCAAACTATTTGCCGAGATTCGTTTATTTTATCAACAAAGTAATTGTTCTAGTTAATTGTTCTTTATTATTTAACGAAACTAGTAAATTTTTGAAATATTAGTATCAGGAAGTATTCTGTGTTACATAGCTTGTAGAGATATCGTTCGGTGCACCAAGCGTTAGTTCTTTCCCTTCATATTGTTATTTATATTGCTGTTATTCTATTATTAATAATTATAGGATTTAATTCATTTACTTTAATTTAACAATTTCATAATTAATTTGGGAATAATTAACTATTCATTTTTCTTTTATTACAAATATATATATATTTAATTTCAATTTGAATTAGCTCTTTCGTAACATTCCTTAATACCAACGGGTTCCAATTTTTAGCCCATTTAAAAAAATTGGTGGCGCCCTTGTTTTTGTTTTTTTTTGTGCGTGTGTTTGCGTTTGATAACCCCATCAAGACCCACCCCATACCGGCTGCTTGCTGGCTGGCCTGTTTGCCACCTAGTCTCCCGGTGGAGCAGGAAAAAAAGGTGACATCATTTCAGAAAATAAATAAAAACATGTTACACAACGTCAGTGAATCATTTCTCAGACGAATTGAAACTTGTATTCAACAGCAAAGCAGCTATATTGAACATCTACTTTAATTTTGTTTTTCGCTTGATCCCTCATTGTTGTTTCAATTTTTGTATTGTATTACTTTTTCATAATGAACCTTAAATATTCGTTTAAAAGATTCTTCCAATGCCTACTCTATGAAGAAATGACATATATGTCCACATGTTTAAAACAGTAAAATTATCTCATAAAGTACTTGTATTGGGTATACCACATTTTCACCAAAGTGAAAGATAATTAATAGGGATACCCAGAGCCTGAGAAAAACATAGGGCGTTCCATTTGCATTAAGAAAGTTACGGCCCTCCAAATATTGTATAAATTAATCGGTTCTGGTAAGCACCCTGTACAATAAAATCCAATTGGATTAACATTTTCTGAAAGACGAAAACTTTTTTCATCGACACGCTGAATTTCAATATTTAATATTCAATAATAATGCTGATAGAAAATTGTAAATGAATTTCCGAAAAATTTCACAAAAAAATTAACAACTTGATAACCCAGCATTCGAAATTTGAACAATAGATATCCAGGTATAGCATTTAGAACAACAAATCAGAATATGAAGAAAAGTATGTGGGTCCATTTCAAAAAAAAAAAAAACAGTTGAGTACGGCCATGGAATAGTAGACCATCAAATGAAGCTGAAAAAAATTTTAGTCGATGCTTCTGTCGTAATATATGATGACATGAAAACATTTTTTTAGCAAAGTCACCATCATCCATCCTCGCACAATGAACAATATATTTAGTGTATTGCCGAAGGATAGTTTACTCTTTTACGGTGATGATATGGTTATTGAATGTACTGGTAAAACATGGCTTGAAGCTCGGAAAAACATGACCTTTGGCAGCTATAGAAACAGTATATAGTAGTCTTCAAGTTTTAGTAAATTTTGCTCAAAATTGTAAAATTTTACAATAAGAACCCTTATAACTACAATAAATAATTCCATTGTACTCTGTAATTTTATTACCCTTTTGTTGTGAAGTTCAACTCTAGGAAGGACAAACATCAGGTAAAATACTCTTTTGTATGATTCATGTTTGACAATGCAGATTCGGTGAATAACAGTCCCTACTTAGACTATACTAGCATTTGTTCAAGGAATTTGTCTTCAGTTGTCGATTGACTTTCGTACACTGCGAATATTGATATTTTGGATTCGTTGCAATAAAAAAGTGTATTTTTCAAAGTAATTTTGCTTAATTTGTGTTCGAATATGTGGCGTCCTTTTAAAGCGAACCGTGAGGAGGAGTAGATGATCGACGTTGAAACAGTTTCTAATGATGATGAGGAAAACGAAGGTAAAAAAATTAAATTAAGTGATCTTTTTAATGCAAAATTCCAATAAACGAATACCTGTATTTTTTACAACAGAGCCGCGAAAGAAACCCGGAAAAACCTTGAAATGTGGAAAAGAGAATCGAAAGAGAATAATTATTCTGCAGCTGAGTTGGATACAGTTAGTCATCATTTATCAAATGTATAAAAAAAAAAGAAGTGCCGATAGTGCAATCTTTATTAGTGAAATTGAAGGAGAAATGTTTGCCATTTGATATCTCTGTGTCCAGTTTAACGAGATTATTGTACAAAATTGGATTTACGTATAAATTATTACACAGGAGGACTTCCACCATTAAAACTCAGCGTTTAATTCAAGGGAGGACAGAATTTATTTCTATCATTAGAAAATTTAGGGCAGATGGAGGAAAAATCACCTATTTAGATGAAACTTGGTTTGATACGCATGACGTAATCAGTAGGGGCTGGGTAGATAACTCTGGCCGTTGTTTTCTATAAACGCCACCAGGAAGGGGAAAACGTTTAATTATTTTACATGCCAGATTACCATTGCGATATAGACGCCGCTTTATTTGAAAAATGGTTCTCAGAGCAATTGATACCAACTATTTCCTCACAATCTGTAGTAGTGCTGGATAATGCTAGTTATCATAGTCGGCAATTAAATAAAATTCCTACAAAAAGCAGCAAGGAAACAGATATGCTGGATTATATGGATTTCAAATTCCAGAAAAAGCAACACGCCCAGAATTATTTGCGATTATAAAAGAAAACAATACCGAGAAAGTTTATTTCATCGATGATTTGGCTGCGAAATACGGACAAACTGTTTTGCGTCTTCCTCCTTAATATTGCGTCCTAAATCCCACAGAAATGGCATGGAGTCAATTGAAACATAAAATCCGGAGAACAAACAACACACCAAATTTAGGAGAATCGGTCATAAGGGCAACTAGAGTCTGTGAACGAAATAGATTCTGTTCTTTGGTCTGCCTGTATACGCTACGTAATCGACGTGGAGAATACTTATTTGGGGAGCGCGGAATTTCCTCAATTAATTATTAGCTTGAATGATGAAGATGAATGTAACGAAGAATTTGTTGAAGCAATCGAAGATGAAATGGAAGAAAATGCATGAATTCGCTTTTGTATATTGTATGTATAAGTATGTATGTATTTTATCTTGTATATTTTTATCTATTTATAAATTGGTTCACACAACTTATTAATTCTAATTATTGTATTAAAGTAAGTAGGGGCTGCTATTCACCGAATTAGCATTGTGAATCATACAAAAGAGTATTTTACCTGATGTTTCTCCTTCCTAGAGTTGAACTTCACAGCAAAAGGGTAATAAAATTAGAGGCTACAATGGAATTATTTATTGTAGTTATAAGGTCTTCTATTGTAAAATGATATACAATTTCAGTCAAAATTTACTAAAATTTGAAGACTACTATACTACTACGCTAAAATTATATATGAAAAAGAAAAAAAATGTAGAACATTATAAATACTTGGGTATTTACATAGACAGCTTTTAAAAGTGCAACTCTCACGTAAAGAACTGATCAAATAAACTAAATATTTATTATTTGTCCTTCGTAGATTGCTCTGGTCAGTAAATTGCAGAGCGCTAGAATTATAATACTTTATTTGAAAGCATTATAAATTAAGGAATGCTCGCATGGGTAGGGGTAGCTTAAATACTGTACATAGACCGTTATTAGATATACAATCTAGATTAATTAAAATTTTCAATATAAATAGTAAAGTATTTTCTCCATAAGTAATAACGGAGACTTTTGTTGTGGAATCTATATTGTACCACTATAAGGAAAGTAAACAAAAATATCTTAACCACACATAACCAGACATAAACATATTGCTATACCCAAAATTAACGAAACATTCGGAACAAATAACTCAACAGATGTAGCGACAAAATATTTCAATATGTTACCAAACAATTTAGAATATCTAACGACAACGAATAAATCTATTAAGAAATTTATTCCTACTTGCTACTGTTGTAATTTCAGATAACTTTTTTTTCCTATAATGTTTTATTTATGTATCAAATATTTATTTTTTCTTATTATATACGAAGTATTACGGATAATCGTTTTGTTTCATACTGTATCTTGTGATGCGTCGTTATATTATCACATTATATTATACTTTATTGTTTCTTGTTTTGGTCAGCCACAATTGAACTTGTTAAACTGTAAGTCAACCGGGCATTTGCACCGAAAAATGTCGAGGGTGGGGGCAATCAGACAATCAAGAAGAAACCCACGCTGAAGGGGGTCAACCATGCGGCCGAAAGTGCACAAGTCGCAAGAAAGGGAATCGCGAGTGGGGAACGTTAGACCACGGTTCCAGCGCGCAGCGCGACCAAGAAGCAATAACCTTCCACCAGCAGTGCGGCCCAAAACCCGTCCGACGTGCAAAAAGAGGAATTGATGCGCGAAAGGAACTTCGGGAGAGGGCGCGAGGAAATACGCGACAGTGTTGAAAGGACCAGGGCAGGCTTCAGCCAAGGGAAGGCATAAGACCATGGTTGTCATCGAGGGCAGAACGGGCGACAAGGTTAATCAGGCACTAAAAGGGACACTCGCGGTTACCGCAATCGGCGGTCCATCAAAGGCGTTTGTACCTTTGGAAAACGAGGTGTTGATCCGCAGCCAGACGATGGATCAAAAAGCGAATTTAGAGAGGGAGCCGTGGAGAAGTAAACCTAGGTACCATTGTCAGGACGATGCAGATTTAAAAGGGGTTAGTCGGATGGGATCTAGTTCGCGAGATCTACGTGGCAAACCCGAGTCCGGTCGGGGATGAGACTTTCGCGGTTTTCAACGAGAAGATCACTGTTCTGGTGCGTCGGCCTTGTCAGAACAAGGAACAAGAGAACGTTGTATTTACCGTTGAGCAGGAGCTCTATCAGAAGATAATGAAGACGGGGAGAATCGGCGTAGATTGGGGGCTTTACTGGGTGGAGAAGGAATACTGCGTGGCAAAGTCCTTCAATTACCACGGATTTGGACACATCGGCACGACGTGGAAACTTGCACGGTGTTGTGCCAAATGCGGCGATGTGCGAGATCTGAAGCAAAGCACGGCCATTTAGGCGTGCTACCCAAACTACAAGAGGGCCGGGTTTAAAGATACGGCACACAAGGTATTGAAGGCCAATTGTGAGATTTTACAGCGGAGGCTCAAAGACAAACGGGGTACGATTGATTACTAGGCTTTATGGGAGATCATCGATTCCTACAAATTAACGTCGAGAGAGGTAGTAAATCGGATGATATAGTTCACCAACTCGCGGCGGAGGAGGAGGCCGTTAGTTGTCGCCTTGCAGAAGCCAGGGAGGCTTCCACGCTGGCCAGGGTGGAGCCAACAGGCGGACGGAAAGGTAAGGTGAGAACAATAGAGTTGAGACAATTCTCTAGGTCGCGATGCGCGTTGACCCGGCTGATGAACACAATTTCATCCTGGTTTACCGGATTATTTTTTCTGTAGGTCTAGACACCGGTAATCAAGCCGATTGGTCTGGCGCTCGAAAGATTGTTTATTCAACGGTTCGTTGTTCGTTCACTCGTTTGAGAATTTCGCGAAAACGGGCTTGATCTGATGGGGGACGCAGCAAAAAACATGGTCATGTCGCAGGTCGTCACGCGGCGCGCTTATCGCGCTTCAGTCATGACTGAGTCAGGGAATACCCGTTCGTTAAATTGGAACAGTTCAAGATCACGGAGGAGGCCGCGGGCTCACGTCGTGAAGACCAGGTGGAGGAGTCAGATGAACGGGAAAAAATGCAGGAACCCTTGGGGGGTGAGCATACCTGAAATGATCACGGAGGTCAAGACGGCATTGGACAGAATCAGAGTGACAACGACGAGGGAGGGGAACCACAAGTTGTCGTTCATCAAAGGAGACCAATCCATGGTGAGGGACGCTACAGACCAAATCTACCATTGCACTCTGGATCTTCCCGTGAAGATACAAGATCTGACGACGGGGAATACGGTACTTCAAGTGAAGATTGCTGAATGCCGATTCAACCTAGTGAAGGCCAAACTTTTGGCGATCGACTCGGTGAAATCTGCGGTCAACCAAGCGATTGCACCGAAAAATGTCGTGGGCAGGGAAAATTGGGCGAACAAAAAAACCACGAGGAAGGGGGGTCAACCAGGCGACCGAGTAGGCACCAGTCGCAAGAAAAGAGATCGTGTGTGGGTTACACTAGACCACGGTTCCAGCGCGCTGCGCGACCAAGGGGCAATAACCTTCCACCGGCAGAACGGCCAAAAAGCCGTCCGACCTGCAAAAGAAGGAATTGAAGAACTAAAAAAACTTCAGGAGAGGACGCGACTAAATACGCGACAGCGTTGGAAGGACCAGAGCAGGCGTCAGCCAAAGAGAGGCATGATACCGCAGTTGCCATCGAGAGCAAAACGGGCCACGAGGTTGTTCAAGCACTGAAAGGGGCACTCGCGGTTACCACAATCGGCGGTTCGTCAAAGGCATTTGTGCCTTTGGAAAACGAGATGGTGTTGATCCGCAGCCAGACGGTGGATCAAAAAGTGAAATTAGAGGGAGAGTCGCGGGGAAAGTAAACCTAGGTGCCACTGTCAGGTCGAGGCAGAAAATTTACAATGGGTTAATCGGTTGGGATCTAGTTCGAGCGATCTACCTGGCAAACCCGAGTCTGGTCGGTGATGAGACTTTCGTGGTGTTCAGCGAGAACATCACTGCTCTGGCCCGTTGGTCTTGTCAGAACAAGAAACAAGAAAACTTGGTCTTTACCGTGGAGCAGGAGCTCTACCAGAAGATGATGAAGACAATGAGAATCGGCGTAGGTTCAGTGCTCCACTAGGTGGAGGCGGAGTAGAGCGTGACAAGGTGGTTCAACTACCACGGGTTTGTACACATCGGCAGGACGTACAAATTTGCACGGTGTTGTGCTAAATGCGGTGAGGTGTACGATCTAAAGCAGTACACGGCCGTCCAGACGAGCAATCATCCCAGGCAGCTGCGAGAATCTGGACGCGAAGAGAGCTGCAAAGGCACGCTATTAATGCGTGTTAGTGTAGCATCCCAGCGAGGAGGCCGCGGGCTACCGAGACCAAACTGTGGTGGACTGAAGCACTCAATGCTAAACGCCGGAGATTCCACAGAACCAAGGAGAGAACGCAGTACGAAGAAGACAACAGACAACCTGTTTTCTTTGATAGCTCTCCAAGTAATGTTTTCTCCTGTGCTGCATTGTACTACCTACTTGTACTAAGTAGCAAACGGTGTATGATTCGGTGAGGCGCACACTGGCTATTTCTAATCAAAGTAACTGAAGAACCAAAAAATCAAATGTTCTCATGACATTTACGTAATTATGCATATTTTTTCGTAGGAAATTGAAACGGCACCTTCAGCGTATAGAGGCAGAGGAATGGAGAAATGTAAGCAGTGCAAGCGCAACTGTATTGCATAACGAAATATCGGGGAGAAATAGGCCTGGTACAAACAACATGAATAACAGGACTGTTACGATAGGATTAGATCGTGATAATGATGAATCTAAGAATGAAATTCAAAAATCACCCGCTCTAAAAATTGACAGTCCAATAGACGATGTAAAACCGATACTTGTAATAATTCCCACTCCGCCATTAAATGCTGAAACAGGAAGCATTACATTCGAACGATCACTTTGCACAAAAGAGGCATTCTAAATTTACTAGGATGAAGGCATGACTACTAAAAAATTGTCCGTAACATTTTGTAATGAAACTGGAATAGATGGCGGCGGTTTAAAATAACAATTCTTCAATTTATTTTCTAGTTCCATTGAGACGACGTTTTATAGTGGAGAGGATTTCATTGTACTTTTTTACCACTAAACGGCTCGAGAGAAAAGAAAGACATACGATTTTATTAACACAGACAGTATATTCTAAATTTTCCCAAATTTTTCTTATCAGCTTTGGGCAATTTGTTGCAAGTAATAGATGAAGGCATTGTTATTACAAGATTTTTTTTTAAATGTAATCTATGTGAATGAAGAACGATTATTAAAAAAGCGATTGATAATTTTGAAAAGTTAAGTGAGAAGGAAAATAAACTGCTAATCACCATATTTAATACTTACGTTTTTGTTAAAAAACCAAGGGAAGCAGAAATTAAAGTACAAATAATTGAAATAACGAATGATGTTTTAATTGAAAAACGTAAACCACTGCTTGAAACAACAAGAAACGGATTGTCTTTTGAAAAATATGCTGAATTTTACAGTTACTGCGATTTTCCTGTGTTACTTAGCATTTATAAACCTACTCTAAATAAAGTGGTTAACTGTTTATCGTTTTGCAATATTTGGAGATGTATATTCGATATATGGGTATTTTACGACAGTTTCTTTTTCTTCAACAAATTCATATCAGATACCTAATAACAACAAGATTTGTTTCAATCATTTGCTTGGCACTTATAGGCCATTAAATAGTTTAAAAAAGAAATAAGCTATTACCTTCTTGTTAAAGAATCGTATGTGTATTGATATTGGGCTTATTAAGAATTTTATTAATCAAAAAAAAAAGATTTTTCTAGAGTACTTTTCAATATTTTCAAATTACTTGATTGGAGAACGTCGGTCAATCACAGTCAATCTACTGGACAATCACTGTATTTTTTGATAAACTAAACATGTTGATTTTTATCTGACATGAAGTGTAAAATTTTCCATTTGAATTTTTATATAAATTGAAAAATGGTTTCTTACAATTATTAGCACAAAAAAAAAAATTATAAATTCATTACAAATAAATAGGTAATATATTATTTTAATCGTTGAGTTTCCAAAAGAGCCAATCACTGTACTATTTACCCCTAAATTGATTTTCAAAAAATTCCATTGTTTAATTTAATTACGAATAGAATAATACAAATAATCTATTTGGATAGTTTTGTAGAAATTCGAAATCGTTTGCATGGAGACGTTTAAATTCGTGGAAAGTTTTTTTTTTTTTAAACCGATTAAAATACAATAAACTTTACAATTGTAACAAAATGATAGTATGCGTACTAAAATGATAAATCATTGTATACATTAATAAAAAAATCACTATAACTTTACATATACCTAACCGTGAAAATCAAATTCAAAAGTTATCTAAAAAAAATATAAAAAAACTCACCTTTTGTGGATTTTTCTTTCTTCGAATTTGAAGTTTTTGGTAGAATCTATGGAAAATTTCAAAACAAAAAAAAAACAGTACTTACAATAAACAGAAATTAATATTATGAGAAAAAACTACTTACCAAGAGATTAAACATCGAAGGGACCACCTCATTTACGTACACTAACACGAACACCAATCATCACAAAACTACATGAGAATTAACAATAATTATATACATTAATACTTCAATAAATTAATTTTACCCCGTATTATTTAAACGATTCAAATACGGAAATTGTATTTGTAATGAATAATGAACACCAAACTCCATTAAAATTAATTTTTACCTCGTCCAATCACGCCGTCCCGTCGTAGTAAACCTCGTGGTTGATTTTTATTCTTATGATGTTATGACAATGGTGATCATTTGTGTATTTGACACATGTTGCCGTTTTTACAACAAATTATATCTTGAAATTTAATTCGTAACTCTTTCTTTAATATAATTATATACGTAATTGTAGTGCTACACATTTGCACATAATAATTAACAGTGGAATTGTATAGAATGAAATTATAATTCATGGTTTTATTCGCTAAACTAACCGCATAACTGGTTGCATATATAAACATAATATTATATACCATTGATTTCTATCACATATCTGGATTGCTGTTAAAGGCACCAGGGTCGTCCACTTTTGAAGTGATTGATGTCAACATTTCTATTTGCTTTGCGCGTGTGTGACTGTTTTGTCAAAAAGTGGCAGATTCAAAATAAATATATAATTTGTCTCGACGATTTGTTATTTTTATTGTAAATTGTAAATATTGTAATATTGTGTAATATTATTGAAGTGTTATTTTATATTTTTAACTTGTTTATAAAAAAAAATTTTGATGAATTTATTTTTTTTTATAAATTGTAATATTTTTGGTCTAATAATATTGAAAAATTGTCGTTATATGTGTAGATCAAGGAGCGCGTCTTTATACGCGACCTTGAAATGCTATTAGCTTGGGAGAGGGTTTCTGAGATGACAGCACTTTCGTCAAGAGAGCCAACTTTAATTTTGTTACTGTTAGTATTTTATGCAAAGTCCCTAGAAAGTTCCTAGAATTATCATGACATTATATTTTAAATCATTTCAAATTTTGTATTGTCAGTTTTTGAGATATTCAGCATTATTCAGTTTCATATGTTTTCTCTAATTTTGGACCATGCTTATACGTTTTTGCAATGCAAACTAAAAATTGAGTGTTGCTGTGTTCCGGAATACAGTAATAAAATTAGTCGAAGGTAAGTGTTATTTGTTATCAAGCCTAATTAAAATTCAAATATTTATGTTTGGAGTGAGAATCATGGTTCTTGTATTCACGAATATAACACAACGTAATATAAAACTGTAAGTTTCCTATAGTGATGGATAAATGGGTTCGCAATATATCACTGGAGACAATTGGAAACCCAGTATTATTACAGTGACTATATTAGAAACAGTGGCGACAATAGTATAAATAAGCCCCGCCCACTCGCCATTAAGAGCATAGACAACTTTACACCGCCGACTTCCTGAATTATTAATTCCAAATTTTTGTATCCCACCTAAAGGGAGCGCTTAGATCGCCAGTAGAATTTCTGGCGGGAAAATATGAATGTAGTACATATATTTATTTTGAAAAAATTCTAATTTAAAGGAAAATATGAAATGAA
>JAZBGX010000934.1:0-22464 GCA_037414775.1 Zonitis immaculata | reverse complement strand
GTTTTATTAACTTAATAGTTGCTATTTAACCTAAAATTTTTGTATTTTTTACTATTATTATTAAGTAATTGATAAAATAGTTGATTATAGACAAATTTATTATTATTATTATTATTATTAAATTATAAATTTGAAAACACTAAATAATTCTAATTTCAGTATTAAACGGAATTGTTTTATTATTATTATTATTATTATTATTATTAAATAATATTAAAAGAGAATACTAATATTTTATTTCCGGTTTTTTCCGGAAATAACGATAAAAAATTGAATTATAGAAGAAAACAAATTATATAGTTAATTTGATTATGAATCAAAGTTGGCGCTGATTAGAATTGTTAAATATTTACATATAACATCTAACGTATCCATGGATACCATTTGAATAATTTAAAAATAAAACAAATCATGGCTATTATGATTTTACTGATAATTTTAATTGAATTTTAACGCTTACTATGATTAAAAAATAGTAAATTCTTTCATAAAATGGGGCATTCTGTACAGGGTCGTCCAAGTTTTACTGCCATCCCCAAAATCACCCTTATACGTAATCGTAGAAAAGTCAAATTTGGAAGTATTGAAGAGACACAAATACACTACTGATTAGTCTAATTTATAATTAAATTTTCATTCAATTACGCAACAATTGCATCAATAAATCTATAGTTTTGAATGGATTATTGAGACTTTTTCTCATGTCATTGGATAGAACGTATGTTTTCGGTAGTTCATCATAGCTGTTTTATTGCTTTCTTTATTTGCCTGGGGAACCATCGATTTAGTGGATATTTTAAAACAGGTCCGGATTAGAACCAATAGTTTTTTTTGTCAAATAGAAATTACAACTAAGTACGGCCCTGGGAATACCCCTCGTTTTTATTTGCAGTAATTTTTCCCCAGCAACTCGATAACGAGAGTCAAATTGTACACTTTGTAAATAAGTAAATAAGGGTGATTTTGGAGGTGACAGTAAAACTTGGACAACCCTGTATATATTTATAATATAATAGAGAAAGCGATTAATATTTATAATTTTTATTTTTCAACAATTTGTTTATTTATCTATTTATTTATTTTTAAATAGAAAGGTCGATCGAGGCTGTTCTCTCTCTCTCTCTCTGTCTCTGTTTCATCGTTTTCATAACAGAATTTTCTTCAATTTAAATAGAAATTTAAATAAAAGTTGCGTTTTTTTTTTTGTCTCAAATATAATTGTGTCACTACACATGTCGTACAAAAAAATAACGGTCCGACTTATTTCAAGTTCATCATGATTTTCAATAGAAATTCGTTTGGCTTCTGGCTTCTTTCCGGCTTATAATTAATTATTATTATTATTATTATTATTATTATTTCAGTTTTTAATTCAACTTTGACCTTTCCCAAATGTAATCAACTAACACACAAACGTGTCGTTAATTATTAGAATTAGATTTGTTTACGAGCACATGAGAATAATTAAATAGAATTTATGCATTTTGTTTTCTCTCTCTCTCTCTCTGTCTCTCTCTCTCTCTCTCTTTACTCTTGTAATTATATAATAAAAACAAAAAAGAAGAAAAATCTGACAGAACGTGGAAAAACTGTTTGATTATCTATATATACATATAGAAGATACATATTTGAGAGGACATGGGCGGAGTTAAGTGTTTTAGCCATTCACACACCGTTACGCAACTGCAATAGTCGCAACTTGAATGGCTACCGCGTTGTATGTGTGTGTGGAGAGTTTGGACAGATAGCTCCGCCCATACTCTCTCTCTCTCTCTCTCTCTTTCTCAAATGGAGAATTGCGAGTTCGGGTCACACAAAAAAAAAAAAGGAAATTCCACATATTCATGCATTTTACGGTATTTTCAAAACACAGAAACAAACGAACTAATGATAGAAACGTAAAACCTCACTTTGTCTATACTTTTATATGGTGAAACCTCTATTGAACGGACCTTCAATTAGACATCTACAAATACGATACTAGTTTCATCAATAAATGGAATAGATACTGTCAGTAATTTGATAAACAAAGTGCAGAGTTGAGGTATTACCCACCCGATGGAGGTTTCACTGTAATATTATATAGAAAATTTTTCCATTATAACATTATTCATTTATATTTCGATTCAGTATTGTTTGATTTATTAGACTGAAATGTAATTTTTAAGGTTCAATAAATATTTATAAAATACAAATTGATGTTTATTTTATTGAACAAACTACATACATATAGATATTTTAGATTTTACGAGCAAAATGCAGATATTGAATCAATACTTTTATAAAAATGAACAACCATACGGAATTGTTGAACGTTATATCCGAAAAAAGCGTATTTTCTTTATGAAATGGTCCAAGAAAAATGAAAATAAATTTATTTATTTCAATTACAGTGGAGTCCGTATATAAAGACTCTGTGACCGTTATACTGACCGGTTATAACGATCACCACATACAAATACAATGTAGAAAAGTTAAAGGTTAGAATTTTATGGCTGAAACAAGCTGCAAATCGACGCGAGGAGAAAATACCGTGATACACTCGTTATATTATTATTATTATTATAATCAACCTACATAAAATTGATCAAGGTTGCCATTTAATTTATTTTCCGAGTCATCTGGCAACTGCTTCGATCGGACGTTTCAATTTAGAATCCAAATTGGAAAATAAATTATATTTTTTGATATCGAATATCAATTATTAAGAATATCCGATAAAATTCAGTCAATTTGTGGGTTGGTGTTTTTTTTTCAATATTGGTGGATGCGCCGGGCAAATTTATTTGATACTTTACAATTTCGCAAATATTAATCCTAAAAAAAAATTTTAGAAAGCAGCACATGAGTCATGAAGAAAGAACCATCACACAGGCAGTACTTTGATACTTCAAAGCACCGACCATTGTTAAATAGAGAACCTATAGTCTTATTTGGCTTAGCCGGAGTGGAGAAACAGAAGAGATTGCGGTTCCAAAGTCCATACACAATTTTAATCTTAATCTTCAATTCAACTAGAAAAAATTCGTGTTGTTGAAAAAACGATTTCTGCCCGGCGGTGTGTTGATTGCCGGAGCCGAAGAACGATAGCTGGCATCACTCGAGAAATTGTGAAATTAATTCGATTTCGTTATTTCATCACCAAAATATGGAATCACAAGTGATTGCTGATAGAATTTCAAGTTGAAATGTCTATATTTTAATTTTGGTGGATGCGCCGGGTGGCTAAATTTAAGAATTTTTTTTTTATAATAAATTCTAAAGTAGCTCGAGATCAAGAATTCTAAAATTAATAACGAATTCTCTAATAAAAAATTTAATTTTACACAAAAATCAACCCTTGGGGCGAAATCACTTTAACCGGAAAATTGTTTGAAATTCATCTGATATTCCGGGACATTAATTATTAATCACAATCAAACTGGAATAGTAAAATAAAGATCGAAATAATAATAATTATAATAATAATAATAATAATAATAATCGGCCCGGCGCATCCACCAAAATTTTCGATTTTCATTATAATCGGTCTAAAATCACGAAATATGTCAGATTTTTAGCAAAAATCAAGATCGCAATCGAGATGAAGATTAATTAATGAATTTAGAGTGGAAACTTACTGAAAATAATCAATTCATTGGACAACGCCATTTTGTATTTTAACAATTTGATAAGAAATTACACCAACTTACCGATAATTCTTGCAAATTTCCTCGTTTTGCACAGAAAATTTATTGTTATCGATCAAGTTTTATATTGCAAGAGTTTATAATTCGAGCAAGTAGTTGTTGAACAAAGACAGATAGTTTCACAACTGAGAGATCTCAACCACCCCCGTATTATATACAATACGATAAGATTCGTCAACTAGCAACGACAACCACCGACCGACTACGAGATTCTTATTTTCCCATTATCAAAAAAAATAAATAAATAAATAAATAAAACAATTGAATATTTATTAGAATTTGCGATGATTATTTTTATCATAAATTTCACAATCATTCAAATAATCAACAATCATTGAATTGCCATTGTTTGTCTGTTGTTTTCGATTCCTATCATTATTTCGATGGAAAATCTTTAGGATATCCTCGCAAATTGTAATGATTCCAATAACTGATAAGCCTAAAAGAAAGCCCAACGAACCACCAACATCCGATATAAAATTATTCCAATCATAACCAATGATTTCAATCATTTCCGTTATCAAATTCGATGTAAAATACAAATTGATAACACTACCCGGTTTTGTTAATTTATTAGCTTCACGACGTGTCAATATATGTGCTGAATATATTGTTAGATTACAGGAAATTCTACAATATTGACAATTCTTCAAAAAATTACTACGATTCCTGCAATTTCCACCACCATCAATGCCAGTGTATCACCGTATTCCGCCTCGCAGTTGGCGACGTACAACTTAAATTCAACATTAAGTCGATCTGTATTACTCAACAAAAAGTAAGGCTAGAATATAGTTGCTGAAACAAACTATACAGACGCTCGCCAACTACGAGAAGAAATTTTAGTTACATCATCAACAATCAATTCTAACCTCAATCTGTCAATAATTGATTTGATGACGTCACTAACAAAAAATAAAACAAAAAAATCGATTTACATTGAATTGAAACCGGTAATTAGAGTTCGTATCGTTTGATAATCCGAACATTGTTTATAATTATCTTTTGTTATTTGTAACCATGGTAATGTACAACCAGTTTTTTCAGCAATCTGTCGATGTAAACAATGTTGTTGACACTTTATATAGAAAAAGAAATGTCAAATTTAAAAACAAAAAACATGGCGTAACTAACATAACCTTACTTTCGATTGACTATAACCCGGTGTTGATATACACGGTTCGTTTGTTGTTGATATTTTATGGAATGTTTCAACATTTAAATTAACATGCATATCTTCTGATGTCTCCAAATAAATATATTCCAAAAAACTATTTTTTTGTTCATCTAAATCAGTTAGAATTTCATTGTCGTCATGTAGGTAAATGTCAAAACCGGATGTTGATAAACCATACTGATCGCGTACTATATTTATAATATTATGTTTGAAATATAGAAAAAAACCACCGGCTATAGAGAATTTCTGCGAATTTTGTGTTGGTATCAATGTATGACATAAGCCACGTGTCAACAAATATGTCGATACCCGTTTGACAGCTGTAACATAATTTTTTTAGTTTATTCAGTTGGTATTACAATGTTGGAATAATTTTTAACAATTGCTTAAACCATTCCCGCCAAAACCATAAATTCCTGTTTCTTCTAAACTGTACGTTGTTGTTGCAAGGAAATCTTCGATTGTTGTATTGGCGAATGGAAAATTGATGAAAGCTCGATCATAAGTCAATTGGGTATTTTCACGTAAACCATAATTCTAGAAAGAAACATTCATTATTCGATAGAGTTGTATACAATGTGTGTCTTGACTATAGAACAATATTTGAGGAGTTCTCGTGAAGACACGACCGGTATAGAGCGATTCCTTATTATTATTATTATTATTGGAAATTTACCGGGAATAATTCGGTTTTATAGGCTGGTCGTCTGCAAAATGTCAACGCCGGATATTTGATAGTTTCATTTAAACGGAATCGATAGTATGTAGAAATTGGTGGATGGAGAACTTTAGCGATACAACCATAAAGCTGAAATTTGTTTTTTTCCATTAATTTAAAACTTGCTCAACATACAGGACGTATCACGGACGTATTCACCAACGTCCGTTTCATTAACTGAGCGAGATCATAAATACCTCCATCTCGCCCGCACTCATATAAAAGAGGGACAATAACGAACGTATTTTCAGCATTTCTTGTACGTAATACGTCCGTGGGTACTACGTCCTGTGTATACAAACCGTAATTAATGCAACTTACTTGATAAATTGTAACACAAATACAAATAATTATTACAACTAATTTAATTAATTGTTTAGGTTTGGTTAAATTTGTTTTTAAATCGACTATGGTCATTTTGGTTTATTATGATGATGATGATGATGATGATGGTGGGACAAATGATAATGAAACTTCCAATAAATATTGTTGAGCTTTTATTATTTTATACCCACAATTACATTTTTATCTTTGGATTTTGATTTATTAGATTGTAAATTATGTTGTTGTTTTTGATTAAATGTACAATTTATTGCGCAATTATATAAACAATTACGCAAAGTTCAATTAATTGCTTATCGAATTATTAGAAAATCTCTTGAGCAGACTTCGAAAATTATTTGTGAAGCTTACTCTGTCCTACTCACAAGTTTCTAGGTGTCCGAAGGCCGAGAAGAAGATCACAACCAACAACCAACAGAACCGACAACAATATGGTGCTCGTATTCGACTGATATGATATGCTGTGTAGGCATACTTAAGGAAGTCGCGCGTCGAACGGAGCAGCCGTGAATTTTTACATCCATTTTGATAATATAATATAGTCGAATCAATGAATTTTTGCTTTCACGTAATTTAATTCCGCGATAGTGTGGCTATGGCTTTATTGTTGTTAAATTATTCAAAAAAAAAAAGTTGGTGTTGTTATGCAACACATAATACAAACTTATTAGCATATTCCGAAATTAGGCAACTTAGAATACAGAGCTTATAATGCCGATAATGAAGAATGTTATTATACGGATATGGACGGAGCTAAGTCTTACAACCTTCTGTCCATCGCACTATCCTACTTACGGTGTGGTGCGTTGTATGGAGACTTAGCTCCGCCCATGCTCTCCCAAATGTACATCTACTATAACAACTAAAGTTGTACGAACGGATTAAGCAGCTATCTGAATAAAAATCAAATTGAGCATTTTTAAATATTTTAATCGATAAATATTTATACATTCATATAAGAAAATAAAATTGCGTTTTATAAAATATAAATTAATAATTATTAGAATTTCGTTAAAGTTTCATTGTAATCTTCTAGGGAATCTTTGAAGATTTCATCTTCAACTTCCAAATTTCTAACATTTTTATAAATAATTGAATGATCATGATTATTGTCACATTCAACAACTGGAATCAAAGTCTTATTATTGGGTGATGAATCAATTAATTTATCATTATTTCGAATTATATCCGTCATTATATTATCATCACTAGTCTTATTAGCATAATAATTATGTGAAGTATAAGAATTTTCCAATATAGTTTTATCATTATTATTATTATTATTATCATCAATTTCCAACGAATCAGGTGTCATCGATGGATAAATACACTCATCTCTATTTATTCCATTAGTAGTCGAACTAAAAGCATTAAAATTTGTATTCCAACAAACAAAAAAAAATAACCATACTTACTTATCCAGAACAGGACCGAAAAATCTAGTCGCCGTCAATGTTGAGCTATCGTCATTTTTTTTCTCCAACGATTGAATCGAACGGTGTGGCCTTGGAATATCGTAATCGGGTTCCGATAATCGACGCTTCCGTATCGGCAACAATTTCAACAGCTTTTTTTTTCCAAAACAATACAATAGATTTTATTCATTATAAATTCGAATTAAAGCATTGACCACACTATCGCGGAACGGAACAGACCAGAACGGAACCAAAAACCATACTTTATTGATTTCTCGTTCCATTCAATTCCGCTATAGTGTGCTTACTGCTTTAGAGACTAATTCCTATTCAATTTACAACGTACCTCATCATCGGGTATATTCGGATTGATTAGACTGATAGTGACACCTGGTGTCATAATCGGCGCAACTGTTACTTTAGCTAATTCATCTAATAAATGATTTAAATCATTGGAATGACGTTGATTTTTCACTTTTTTATAGGAATTGTGACGTAATTCAACTAAATCATCATCATCATCATCATTATCGATCTTATCAGAATTGAATTTGTCAATCAATTGTTTAACTTTATTTGTTTTTAATTCATATTGTTGTTTTTGTTGCTCAATATCTAGATCTTGTAGAATTTCATCGATTGAACGTACAGTTTCTACAAAAATTTTATTTTTATTTTCTTTAGGTGGTAGTACTGGTGTTGTTGTTATTATTTCATCGGTACAATTTTCAATGGTCTCTTGATTTTTTGTTATCGATAAGGATTTTTTTAATAATAACGGTTTTTTTATTTCTAAAATCTGTTGTAGTTCGGTTAAAATCTGAATTGTATTCTTATCATCACTAATATCAGTTTTTTCAATTGCAATAGTCTTATCAACTTCTTCATAAATATCATCGTCATTGGTATCATTTTTATTTTTGCGCTTTTTCCAAACTCTTCGTAGGAAACTTTGAGATTTTTTCAAAGATTTACCTTTATTATCATCATCATCATCATTATGATGATGATGATGATGATGATTGAAAAAGCTCAATTTCCTACCAGTTTTTTTCTTCTTTTGTTTCTTATCATTATCATTATCACGATATTTATCTAAATCTTCATATTCATTCTCTAAACCATCTTTACAATACAAACTGTTATCAATGATCATACTATTTTTATTATAATCAATTGGTGGTTCTTCATAAACACACTCATGATCATCATCATCATCATCATCAATAATTTTATCATCATTAGAATTTTTCGAAGTTGAACATTTTTTGAATGGTACACTATAATTATCATTATCAATCATTAAATTATCAATATGATCCGAACTTGATGATATACATTCATATATATGTTCTTTTTTCAATAAATTACTACTCTTTTTATCATCATCATCATCATCATCATCATTATCCTCATTAATTACTAATTGTGATGTTGATTTTGTTAATTTTAATATTTTTGTTAAACTACCACCACCACCATATGATTGACCACCAATTCTACGTAATCTATCAATGATTTCTTGATGATTTTTCGATGATGTCGTTTCTTCTAAATATTCCGTTGGTAATAATGTATTTTGACGTTCCAACAATTGTTTCGATGATATCTACACGAAATATAAAATAAAACCGTTTTTATAGTGAGATATAAACCAAATCAATTTATTACAATAATGATAGGTGATTGGTTTAGATATTGATTTAGGCAATTACTATTGGTTAGAATATTTAATATTTAGCGCTAAATTCAAAAAAAATATATACCTCATTACTTTCCAATTTCGGTACTAAATAGCTTAATGAATAACGGAAATGATTCAATTGTTTTTTATTCGTATCCGTTTTGATACTTTGATTTTGATTTAGAGCAATCATAATGGATTGCATCCATAATTTTTGATCGTCACTATTTGCAGCTCTCTATAACAACAAATTATTAATTAATTAATTATTTCGATGATAATTAAATTACTAGATAGATGGTATTGTTGCGTGTTTCCAATTGGAAGACACAAGACATCGATGGACACGATTTAACACTACAGGGTGGTCCTAAATTAATTGATCCTTTACATGGTGATATTGCATCGTATTCATCTTTCGAACGGTAATAAAGCAATAAACGGCCTTCTAAAACAAACCAATATCGTTTCCATATTGACACCATACGCTGCAGATTTTACGCGTTAATTAATTGAGTTTCAATTGAAATAATTGATAAAAACAAAACAAAATTACCATTTTTCCTTTTTTTTCTAAATATCCGGAATATCGGCCGGTAATCGCATTTTCATCGGTCATTCTCTCGAATTTTCTAGAATTATATCAAAAAACAAAGAAGCCTTCGTCTATTACAATTGTTTATTTAACGCTAATTATCAACTATACAAGATTAAAATATTTAAATACTTTCCCAAATTAGAATCTTATTTGTATAATGAGAGATTTTTTCTATCCATCTCGATCGAAACAATCGAAAAGCGAAAGTTGATCAATTTATTTGGAAAGAAATTCGAGAAAAAAATGTTTTAATAATCTTATACTTTCAATTTTTTCTCTCTCAATTAATTTAATTAAAAGAAAATCGAGAGTACTGTGAGAATCGGACAACTCTGTGATATTCTCCAACATAATCCTCATCTCCATCGCAAAATCTTAAATCACTTTCATCATGCAATGAAATATTCAAATTATCTCGAACAAATTGGCATCAAGATGGAGATACTATAGAGTCAGGTGACATAATGCAAAAAGCAATGGAAGACTCCAAAATTACTTCCGTTTCCTCAACTGTAAAGTAGTATCACACTCTCTCTACCGTATATAAAGAAGGGAAGTTGTTAGAAAACGATCGCTGAATGGTACCGGCATTCAGACAACAAATTTTAAGCCTCCAAAGATATTGTCATCAACTGGTAAGCAACAGGTCGGTGTAATTTCCAATGCAGATAGATGAAAATTAACGGCTCTTGTTAGCTTACTGTACTAACTCAGCTAGATCTTCCATTAGTAGATTATTGAAGGGAACACCACCCGGAGCCCCTTGACCATTACTGGACCGTTCAAAATCTATTTTGTACGAGCAGTTGTGGTTTTTCAACGGAACCAACTCATTTGAGAAGTCCCTGCAACTCCCACACTATTGAAACTCCATCTGGTCGCCGACTGACAAAGTTAGAAGAGACTCGTATTCTACGTCACTCCAATCAGTAGAGCACAACTCATAACTCATGTCAAACCTGTAGATATTATAACGATACCGAAATTGAGCGAGAAATTCAAATAGCTTGAGTAAATATAGTCGTACACCGATCAAGGAGCAAAAAAGGAGGAGCAAGAGGAAAATTATTAGCAAAACTACAAGATAGTATGCTGCTTTAGGCCCTCTATTGATTATTCATCATATTATAACTAGCAAGTGTATTGCGCGTATTTCTGCTCGCAGTAGGCGGTGACTTTGTGGTCCAAAGTTTGTTTCAGCCGCTATATTCTAACTTTACAAATGTCAAATCTAATTATCAGTATGAACTAGGAATTTAATTCAGGCAACTAAGCAAGTAGCGCCACCAAAGCAATTAAAGCTACAGGCGTCTGATCCTGCGTTCTACAATGCACCGCCAACTACGAGAAGAAATTGTACGTACTTTTCATGGCACATTTCCATTTTGAATGTTAATTAGAATAATATTAGAAATATATTTGATGGCAATTTTCCGTTTATTCAATAAATTTATTTGTGACAGATGATATCTGTCAATGGCAATTGTTATGTCAATTTCACTTGTCATAACAAACATATAACCTCACAAGAAAAAATGTAAACAACGTCACAACGATTTCTTTAGTCCGTTCGTTCGAGTCGCAGACAGAAATAGTCTTGTTTCGTCCCTATATATACAGTCGCATAATATACTATTTATTTCAAAATAATTACAATTAAAAATGAAATTCATGTTTTACTTGTATTTTTAATTGAAATATAATAATAATTATCATTTATATCAATTAAATAAATTAAAATTCACTTATTATTAAATTTATTAAATCAAAATTATTATTAAAAAAATAAATAGAGCAAATATTATATGTTATTATAATTTTTTCTCTTGTTTTTTTTTTCTCAGTTACTCTTACAATTAATTAACATTATTGTAGTGAAATTTGAAGATAAAAAAAACAAAAAAAAAACACATTAATCAAGAAAAGTTGCGTGCGTTTGTATTTATTTTTATTTATTTTTTATTATTAAATTAAAGTAAAACTATACGAAATTTTTCTATAAATAATAATAAAAAATTTAAAGTGTGCACCTACCCTAATGATTATTTACGGAAAATCTTACCTTGTTTTGTTTTATTTAATTTCAAAGAATAATTATTGTTTGTTTCATTGTTTTAAATAACAATTCACTTGTTTCTCTCTTATTATTATTATTGATAAAATAAATGAAAATTGCACATCACTTAATCCAGTCTAGGTACAACCGACTACAATAATCAAATTGTGAATGCACCAACTAGAAAATCGCTTTTCTCTTTTATTTATAAAATATATTTACAACAAATTCCCACTCTCTCTCTCTCTCTCTCTATACATACACAGTTTCTTCATTTTCTCTCTCTAACTACTAATTATTATTTATTATTATTAAAAAAAAAAAATGTGGTTCGTTTCAATTTTGTCACTTTATTATTTGTTGAAACAAACAAAAACCCCTCACGGAAGTAAAACTTCCGCTCTTTACAGATTAGATGTGTGTAATTTTGTTTATTCTATCTTTGTTTATTAACATCACTGTTATTTTTTTTTTTCAAATATATTTCTAGTGGGTGAACGATTTAATTATATTAACAAAATTGCACCCAATTTAGAACAATCTACGCCACTGACTATAATCAAACCTTAAACAAAAACTTTTAATAAAATCCAAATAATATTCAAAAACTTTAAATAACTTTATAACAATTCTCTTATTAATTAATTAATCTCACAATCAAATTAAATTGAATTAAATATATACCAAGTTACGCCACTGAACTAATTACTTGTACAACTAAACACAGTACGTAATCTTATTTCAATTTGATTGTTTAATAATTATAAATATTACATTAATAATATTTTAGTGTCAAAAACGTTATAATTTTAATCATTATAACATTTTTTTCTCAATTTTATTAATTATTATTTTGTTATAATTTTAGTTTGTTTTTTTTCGTCAAGTTTATCACCAAATAACTTAACCTAAGTTTTTATTCCAATAATATTCGTTGTAATTTGAATTTTTTCTTTAGAACAATGGATATTGAAATAGTTTTGAATAATCATAAGTTTGTTAATTGACTGTTTTTTTTTCTATTAATTAATTAATTAATTGCGGTATATTTTAGTCATTTATCGAAGAATTCGATTATCGAGTTGGTACAGGAATATTTAAAGAAATCTACAAATAATCCTATCGAGTCGCATTGTATTTTAACAGAATTTGATGGGGAATTAACGAAATTAATAAAATACATAATTATTGATAATAATATGGTAATGATATTCGACTTAAATTATCCCAATTATTAATAAAAATGATTTGGAATTTTCTAGTTGGAAAAACTCGATTTTACATCAACAAATTGGTTTATTTATAATTTAAATGATCAAGGACCGATCCAACAAATTGAAAATGACGACGATGAAAATTGTTCAATGAATATTGCTACACATTTAATTTTACCATCATTGGAATTATACAATCTATGGGAGAATCTTTATTATGATGAAAATATAAAAGAAAACGTATAATAATAATAATAATAATACTACAATGTAGAATTTCAATTGTTTATTTTTAGTTATTGAAATATGCACAAACAATTATGGAATTTTCCGATAGAAATATCGACTATCATATAATCAATTGTAATCGTGTTATTCTATTACATGGTCCGCCAGGAACTGGGAAAACGTCATTATGTAAAGCTTTAGCACAGAAATTAACAATTCGTCTACAAGACCGCTACCAACAAGGTTTACTAATCGAAATAAATAGTCATAGTTTGTTCTCCAAATGGTTTTCAGAAGTATGTTGGTTTTCCAAAAATTTCGTTATTATTGTATCATTTTTGTTGTTGTAGAGTGGGAAATTGGTGACGAAGATGTTTGCAAAAATTAGAGAAATCGTCGAAAATCCCCATATTTTAGTTTGTGTATTAATCGACGAAATTGAATCATTAGTACATGCACGCAATCAATGTTTGAACGGTAATGAACCATCCGATTCCATACGTGTTGTTAATGCTGTACTGACACAAATTGATCAATTAAAAAAATTTAACAACGTTCTAATATTGACAACATCGAATATAACTGAATCAATTGATTTGGCATTCATCGATCGTGCCGATATTAAACAATATCTAGATTTACCAACAATCAAAGCTATCAAACAAATTTATATTTCATGTATTGAAGAATTGATTCGAGTCCATCTAATTGATTATAATAACAATAATTTAAGTCGAGATTTGAATAATTCGGAAACATTCAATGATATTTGTATGAAAAGTCGGAATTTAAGCGGTCGTTTATTAAGGAAACTACCATTTATAGCGCATGCATTGTTCCTAGATCGGAAATTGACGAAAATCGATGATTTCCTTACAGCCATAGCGAAAGCAATCGATTTTGAAATAAAAGAACGCAAACATTTGAATTATCAAACATAACCTATAATATAAATAAAACTAAATATATGTAATATTAAAGATTTATTATCGAAACAAAACAATCAAAAAACTTATATTTTAGTCAAAAAAAGGTAATTTTTTTCTATCTTACTGGATAAAATCAAAAAAAATGAATAAATAAATCAACATGAACCACGTATTCTAAGAGTAAGAGCCATATCGACAGGTCGTAGAGTGATACGTCTAGCATGCCGGGCACAACAATCGGCATCTTCCATTATACCAACCATGTACATTTCGGCAGCTTCATGTAATGCCGATATTGCATCAGCAGTCATTCTAGTATCACTACGTTGATTTGTTTGTTGTATCAATTCACGTAGAACACGTGAAAACGATAATCTTGGTATACATAATGCTGTACTTTTTTGTAATCGTTTTATTTGTAATAATGTTTTACGATTCAATGTAAATTCTCTTGTACCAATACGTACTTTAACTCGTGTAATTTTTCTCGATTTACGTTGTTTGGTATTATCTTTCAATGGTGATTGTTGTCGTTTTGATGGTGAACTTGAGTTACTCCGTTGTGTATTTTTCGATTTTGATCTTGGCATGTTTGATGAAATATGGATTTTTTCAATTTAACTTTACAATAAATAATTTAACACTAAACAAATTTTAACAACGAACTTAACCGATTCAACATTTAAAAATAATTTTTAACCAATGAGCATTAAGCAATAGTGACCAATATAAAAGATGTAAATACCCTAGAAAACTTATGCAACCAACTTTACGAGAATTACTACGACCAGTAATACATCAACAATTTTTTGGATGTATCAACTGAACAATCTCAAATTTAAAATGAATAAAACCACATAGCATTACTCAAATTGTTAGATATTTAATTAGTATATTACGTGCCGCAATTCGATTGCCACTATTTTTATAAATTAAATGTAAATTATATGCAGTTTCATATTTTAAACTTAATATATCATCATTTTCACAATCGTTATCGAAAACTTTCAAATAATAGAATTCAGCTAAATACATAATCCCTAATTGTTGGTACATTCTGCCTAAATTATAAAATGTTTCACATGAAGCATCTGAACTACGATTATTCGCATAATATATAAATAAACATGTAATGATTTCAGCTAATTTCCGTTTATCTTCGATATTATTTTTACGTTTACTATAACGTTGCAATAATATAATGCCTAATATGAAACTTAGATATGGTTGGCGATTTTTACGGAATTCATTCATATAAAATTTCATAGCAATATTGTATGTACCAATTGATAAACCATAATTAGCTTCGATTACTTGTAAATTGTCGAAATTCGGTAAACGTTCTTGGAAACGTGTTATAAAACGATTATGTCGTATATCATCGGCTGTTTGCAATAATATATTAAATAAATTCCATGCTAAATTATTGAATTTATTGTAGAATACCAAATCACGTATCAATGAATAACCATGGAATGTATCGTTGTTGTAGATGCAAGCGAAAAAGGCAGCCAACAGGATATCCTCTGAAACATTTCAATTCATTGATTTAATGTATTTAGTGAATATAGGGAAAGATGTGGGAAATATTTAGCTAGAATGGATTAAGACATAGAATCCCAAAACAATGACCTAGCACTGGTGGTGCTGGAAAAAGAGGTAAAGTTGCTGGACGAGGAAGATGGAAGGAGAATCCGGGGGGATGTCGTCTTCAATATTGAGGACACACCTCCAAGACCAAAAAAGAATGTCAGTCACACTGCGAACGTTCCACGAAGGGTCGGTGACCGTTTCGATTATTAACGAAAATCGAATCTTGCTCAACGGAGGCGACAAGGAATCAGGGCCAACATAATAGAGGTGATGATGGAATCCAGCGAGAACTGGGTCACCATCCAGAGACTGGTGGAAGCGATCCTGAAAAGGAAAGCGGAGAAGGCCAAAGTGCCAACAGCAGAGAGTAGGAGCGGAAGTGCGAGGGTGGTGACCTAATCGGGAACTTCTAAGCACGATGGAGCCTCCTCTTCTGGAGCACAAACAGACCAAGAAGGAAACTTAAGAAAAAAAAACAAACGAAAACCTGCCCCAACTTACTAAATTGCGTTGTAAATTTCCTCGATATCAATCCCATAAATGCAAATTTCTCCATTTGTGAATATCGACAATTGTCTTTAGCAAATTGTAAAATATCTTTAAACAATTGATATTCAATATCTAAATTCGGTTCACGTATCGCTTCATAATTGTTTTCAATCAATTGTACATCACCACGGAAATTTCTCATTTTTCTAATACGTTTAATTTTCTCATTGACCGTACCCGATGTCATAACAATTTTTATCTCTTCCGGATATTTAACAATTATACAATGTCGGGATAATAATAATTCGGCACATTTGAAATAATCATTGAAATCATTGATTTGTTTCAATAATTTCATACGTTCAATCAATACAGCTATATCGATTCTATTTGTTGATAGATCTTGTGATAGAACATTTAATGCTTCCGTTTTTTTATTCATTTTCAATAAGCATTTAGCTAACGGATATAGAACTTCAACATGTTGTGGTGCCATTGTCATTACCGTAAAATATGCTTCGACAGCTTGCTCTAACATCTCACAATTATATAAACAATCAGCATATTTCAACCAGACAGCCGCTAAACTGTATGTATTACTTTTTACTAACGGTATTAATAATTTCAATGCTTCTTGTGGCTTTCTAACCGACATTAATTCTTCTGTTATATCGAGGAATAAATCACCAATTTCTTCGACATTCTCCTCACATATCATTGTATCGATCAATGGTATTACCAAATCGAAACATTCCATTTTAATTAGACAAATCATAAATTTCACTTTCAAATCGATTTGGATATTCGGTGGCATACCATACGTATTTATTATAATCTTATTATTCGTATCGACGATTATATCAAATGTAAAATTACAATATTGCGTAAATATATCTAAACATTGTGCAAATCGATCAGTCAACAACAACAATTCCAACATCATATTAATTAAATCTTGTGTAACATATTTCGGTATCCGTTTAAATGGTATTTCTATAGTTTCTAATGCTTTAACATAATTTTTCTCTTCATGATAAACTTTCGTTACATCTTTACTTAATTCGATGATTTTCTCAAATTGTTTTTTCGGTAATTTATTCGCCATATTCCGTTTGCATGCCAATGCAAAACGTACATCACCAATCAATTCAACTAATTCCAAACGTTTCAAATGCAATTTCATATCTTTCGGATTTGTACGTATAGCACGTGAATAACACAATATAGCATCTTTATATTTATTATTTTGTATATGCAATTCAGCTAAACGACACCATATACTTGTATCATGACTATGTAAACAACTAGCAATCGATAGGAAGCCTTCATATTTTGTTAAATCGTTATTTTCATAAATTTGTGCTAATGTTAAATACGGTTCGTATGCATCTGGTGATTGACGCATAACTTCGAAACACATTTTCTTAGCTAATTCAATATCGCCACGTGCATAACGTAAATTCGCTTCACCCATTAAACCTTTCAAATTTGGATTTAATTTGCTTTGTGAACGACGACCGACTTTCTTCGATGACGATCTCTCCAATTTCATATCGTCACCATCTACAATTTCAACATAAATATAATTAATAAATAGATTATATAAAATCATTACCATCAACTGAATCGACATCATCACTACTATTCGATTCGTCATCAGACTCTCTAAGTGACGATGATCCAGCGATTGCTTCTGATTCCCTATTTTTTTCAAATAAACTCAATTATCAATAAATTTATACAAACATTTTAATTACTTACATTATAAGAAAAAACTATATTGATAAAACAAAAGTGAGGTTACTTTGTTTTGAAATTTGACATCTCACGACAGTTTTAAACATTGGCTGCTGTACTACCTAGAGTAATTGTAGAGGGCGCATTAGTCACTTTGGGAACATTATTTATTTAGTCATATATTTTAAAGAATACAAATAATAGAATAATTTATACAACAATTAGTTTCACAACATTACTCTTGTTGTTGTTGTTTATTAATAGACAGAAGAGACAAGACAAAAACAAAAAAACAAGTGGTCATTTTGTTTTTGGAATCTTGAGCATCAAATGCGCTCTCTACAATCACTCTAGGAACTAAAGGTTCTCTCTTCAAAACTACCACAGCCACAGCCAATTTTTTCTACTGTCGTGAAATGTTCATCATTCGTCAATGTTTCTCTCGTTGAATTAAGAAATTATTTGATAATTTAATAGAAATAACTCACTTTGTATCAATTGTTGGTGATATCGATATTTGTGTTTCTGAAATATTTTGATCACGCGACACATCACTACCTCCTTCAGTATCAGTTTTGTCTGGAGATGACACAATTTTCTTACTATGTCTATGTCCCTTTTTTCTTGAGAAAATGCATTTTCTTTTCTCTATTTTTGGTATTTTTACATGTGAAAAGTTACAATAAAAGAATTTCGTAGGTAAACTTTGTTATAACTTTAACAAAATGGCTATTTATCAATTTAAGTAGTCTACCAACTTGATGGTAACAAATAGTCGCCTATTTTTGGATTCTAATTTTTTAGTATATAAAATTTCTAAATATTCCCATGATTTTATTTATTATTGATGAATGAAAACCGCTATATCGCTGCCATCCGGCGATTTTTAAAATTCGACCAATAATCATAGTTAAAGCTGTAAACAAACGTCAAGTTTTAAGAGATTATTGGTTAAATTTTAAATTTCCCACCACAATATCGTCAGATTTTAACAATGATTGGGTCCAAGAAAATAGACTCTAAAAACGCGTTGAATTGGTGTGAACTCGGCATAAGTATGCAGCTGTCAAAGAAACGAATTATAATTTTGTAATTATCTAAATTAAATAGTAATCATGATAAAAATGATAACAATTGACCTTTGGAATTTATTTTGCATATGGTTTTATAAATTTGAAATAATTATAATAACTGGAATTTATTTTGTAATGACAATGACGTCGACAGAAACAAGTTTTGATAACCTCGAATTTCAATAATGATTATTAAAAACAGAAAAAATAACAATAATCTAATTTTATATTACTGATATCATGGAAAATGATTGTTATTATCATCGTTGAATAAAATGAAACAATTCATTTTGATAAGAAGTTGAAATCATTCAAATATTAGAAGAATCAAAATAAGGTCAATTATTTCCTAATTATTCCAATTTCTATCAATACCAATCATTTACAAGTGAATAAAATTGTAATATTCATGTGTAAATAGCTGAACGAACCAAATAATATGTCTTTTCGTCATTTCTCAAAAAAACTATTTACAGGTGAGTTGATAAAAATGTCTTTTTTATTCTCAAATTTAAAATACATAATGAGAAGGTAAAACTTTATTATTATTATTATTATTCCAGTTACATCCAACTCAAGGGCTTTCAGTTTACATAAATTATCAGAAGAACATTTAATGTTGCAAAAAACATGTCGTGACTTTGCTGAAAACGAATTAAAACCAATTGCAGCTCAATTAGATAAAGAACATAAATTTCCAACTGAACAAGTACGATTATATTTGTATTACAATATTATTTTATTATTAAGAAAAAAGATAAAACTAGAAAGAAGAAATTACGTTGATTAAACATTTATAGATTATGCAACCAATTATACAGACTTGTATCGATAGTTGTTTGTTTTCTATTTGTTTTAGATGAAAAAAATGGGCGAATTGGGCTTATTATCGATAAATGTATCCGAAAAATATGGTGGTGCTGGTCAAGATAGTTTAGCATTAGCTGTTGCTGTTGAAGAAATCGCTCGTGGTTGTGGTGGTACTGGTACTATTGTATCCGTACATAATTGTTTATATGTTAATTTATTAGATCGTATTGGTAATGAACAACAAAAAGAGACATTTCTAAAACCATTCACTAATGGTACATTAGGTTGTTTTGCATTAAGTGAACCTGGTAATTTGTTTTTATTTTATTTTTTATTGTAGTATTATTATATAATAGATTTGTTGAAATTTAGATGCAGGTAGTGATGTTGGTAGTATGTCGACTACAGCTACCCTAAATGGTGATTATTATATTTTGAACGGTACAAAATCATGGGTAACTAGTGGTTATGAAGGCAAAGCAGCTATAATATTTGCTACAATCGATAAATCGTTGAAACATAAAGGAATTACCGCATTTTTAGTACCATTACCATATAAAGGTGTTTCGTTAGGTAAAAAAGAGGATAAATTAGGTATACGAGCATCGTCGACTTGTAACATAATTTTAGAAGACGTTAAAATACCGAAATCATACGTTCTTGGTAAATTTATTGCAATAATTCAATAAAAACTCAATCAAAATTCTTTTAAAATTTCCAGGTAATGTTGGTGACGGTTTTAAAATCGCTATGGCACAATTAGATAGAGCCCGTGTCGGTATTGCATCGCAAGCTTTAGGTATTGCTCAAGCCGCTTTAGAAGTAGCAATTGATTATGCTAGTCAACGGAAAGCGTTCGGCAAACCGATCAATCAACAACAAGCAGTCAAAGTAGAAACTTTGCCCTACCCCCCAACTTCCAAATTATATGATTTTGAGTTTATTTTTGTTATAGTTGAGATTGGCGGATATGGCGATACGTTTGGAATCGGCTCGTTTATTAGTTTGGCGTGCAGCTGTTTTATGTGATGAACCGCAACGTACAACAAAAGAATCATCAATGGCGAAATTGGCAGCTAGTGAAGCTGCTACATTTGTAACGCATAGTGCAATACAAATTTTAGGTGGTATGGGCTATGTTGCCGATATGCCAGCTGAACGACATTATCGTGATGCTAGAATTACGGAAATTTATGCCGGAATTAACGATATACAACGATTAGTTATTGGTGATAATATCATAAAACAATATTCGTAAAAACCCATTGAAGGAAAAACAAAGAATATTTATATTTTATTACAAGAAATTTATTAATAAAGAATTACATAATTGAAGTTTCTAATGTTTTATTTGACCAAAATCATATTCGATCTCAATTGGGGGACTTTTATGCTTTCACTGAAGATAGTTGGTATCACTTAAAACAAAATTAAGCAATAAATTACAGTTCTACCAATTGAAATTCCATGTTTTTATGTTGGTAATACTTTTAAACAAATAAACATAGTCAACTATAGACCGCCGACCTTGTGCAAAATTAATTTTAATTTTTCCCATCCAACTAAATAGCAAGGGACACTGAGGTCGCCACCCTAAGGCGGGAAAATATAAATAAATATATTTATTTAATTATTTTTTTTATTTGGTTCCGCAAGGTTGGTACCTATAATGAACGATTCTCTTCTTTTTATCAAGTGCAGTAAGACTTCTAGTTTTCGTAGGTAATATTAGTCCAGAATTAAACAATTTTATGGTTCCAGTTCTCTGTGCGGTGGTATCCAGAATGAATTGCATACCAGGTCCGGCGTAGTTTCATATTGGCACGTATACGTATAAATTCGTTCTGAACGCGTTAGGGATTTGATCCGCGCAGCATTGCTGAATTGACATTTTGTAAAAATTTGATTAGCTGCTTTTCTTTTCAAGCTAAAACTGGCACCTGTCACAGGCGCAAAATGAAGGATACCGACCCGGTTGAGAGTTGCCTCTGTCTTTTAAAACAAGTATCGGCCTTAATTTCTCGTAGTACAAGGCAAGCGAGTGGTACATTCTAGCGTAATCTTGAGTCGATTTGTGTTTCTCTATTATTTCCAAATTTGACTTTACTACGATTATAAATAAGGGTGATTTTGGGGTTGGTGGTAAAACTTGGACGACCCTGTACATGTCGGATGAGAATACTCAATACAGTGACCCTCTGACGAGCATTTCTTTAGATATGCTTGGTACTTTAAAGTTCGCATTACGTCGCCTGACCAATTTTACCAACTTTGTAGCTCCAAAAAAAAAAGTTACCAGCAGTGACAACTCACTTTAGTAGACTATACTTTTGGTTTCATATTCGAGAAACCAGGTTAACGAACGACACTGTCGGTTTTAGCAACCGGTAGTATAGGGGCGTGGCAAGCGATAATCCTGCCCATGCCCTCTGTAAACTGTACGATTTATATCTAGATAGTGCCGAATGAAATGGTGTTTTCTTTTGTTTTCCGTTCTGTAAAATACCAACCAAATTTGGTAATATCCCTAAAATTACGATGATGTTTATTATAGAAAAATAAAACAATTTTTTTCAATTCTAAAAAAATGTTGGTAATATTTTCAAATAATAAATAACAATGAAAGGAGGAAATTTACAAAGTTGAAAAAAAAGCAACAACATTATAGTTAATTCTCGTAATTATGGCAAACATTATAGGAACTTGTTTGTA
>JAZBGX010000933.1:0-13801 GCA_037414775.1 Zonitis immaculata | reverse complement strand
ATTTACACGGTTTTGCTTATATGCGACTTATTTTACGCGGTTAAAAAACAAATTATTTGCTCAACATTTTTTTTTTGATTGCATCATTTAAGAATTTATGGATTGCAATTCATGATTTGAACAAAATTATGGCCAATTGGGGCCACCCTAGCTTATTTTACCCACATGAATATTAGCGCACATCTCTGGCAGCATCATCGCTATATAAACTTTTCGTTCAATGGTGTTGAATTTATTGCTATAAACACCAATGATTTGAGTTGAACCTAGAAAAAATAGTTCAAAGACGTCGAATCACACAATGTCGGCGTCCAAACGATGTGACCATTTGGCGGAATTGACGATTCACCGCAATAAGTCCATATTTTCTTGATGGACATGCGTTAGTGTGTCGTTCTATATTCGATTGAATTTTGGGAGTAGAAACGTAGAAACCATTCAGCATCACTTTGTAGCGTTCGTTGTTGCTGTTAATCTCATTTTTGGAGAAACAGGAACCGATGACTACTCCAAACCAATGTCCACGTCAAGCTGTGAGAATAATTCCAATCAATAAATTCGCCAGCTTGTCACTGATAATAAGCGATTGACCGAGATGCGGTATTTTTGATCGTACAGATGCTAGAGTATTGTGGTTAGTGAGCTCGTTTCAAAATTTTCTGGATACACAATCTATAGTCATTTCAACAAGTCCACCATAATTGATACTCTTATATTTATATGAATCTGAGTTCTCGATATACGCGGTTTTGGCTACCGCTGCACTTTCGTAGAGCGTAATCCCCGCGTAAACCGAGGGTCTACTTAATGATATAGATTCAACGAAAATCCCCAATAGAATTTTCATAGAAGATGTGCAACACTTAACAAATAATTATTGTTGGTACAAAATGATGCATTATATTTTGTCAGTAGAGACATCAGCTAAGTGAAGAAAATTTGATTCTGTCCAGAAAGAGAGAAAACTACTAAAATCAAGATTTATCTGTTCGACAATAAAATAGAGAATTATATTTGAACTGTAAATTGTTGTACTTTATCCACTGTCATATATAATATTTCTTGTTTATTATAACGAATTTTTCTTGATTTAAAATTGAATAAAATTTTATTAAGTTAACAATTTGCCTCAAATATCTAGTTTTAAATAAATAAAAAAAAAATTGAAAATATAAATGAAACGGAATACGTGTTTAGAATTATTTACGAATTATGTAAATATACAAAACGAAAATGTTCGTGATATCAAATTTCGTTTTATGACAAATATTGTTGACTTTAATTATATGGTTCCAAAACGTACCATGACATTATATCAGTTAAATTATATATAGGTACCTATATGTAGGTATATTTTATATTGGTTCATTCTTCTAAAGTCTATTAGTATTATCTTAATATCTTGAAAATAAAATCTTTGATAATATTTCTCATTAACGTTGTATATTTGTATATTGAAATGATTAGTTCCACCATGCGATGGAATAATTAAACAGGAAGAAAATGGGGTATTGTTTCGTAAAAATTCATCACTATCCATTTTTGCTTCAACAAGTTCTATTTCTAACGGTAACATCTTCGATTCTTGCAATCATCCAATTTATTGTGTTATAAGGAAAATGGAGAGGAACGTTAAATTCTCAACTGAACATCATTTAATTAGAGTTGTAAAATTTCACGATAATTTTGCAGTGCTCTATGTTTCCTTGAACTCGTTAGGTTTAGAATTCACTAATCCAACAACAACGAGTATAGAATTTAACTATTTAATGTTGAGTCGAAAAAAAAATCCCGGCGCATCCGCCAAATTGTATTGGAAATATTCTTCTCCCTATATTTATATTTTATATTGAATAGAATAGGGTCATTCGGACTGTATTCAGCCAACCTAAAAACGTTCTAATTACGTTGACCTTTTACGTTTATATATTCAAATTGGAGAAACCTACAGAAACGATGATGTGTTGTGTACCTATATTTACTATCAACGTATATCCATAATAAAGTCTGATTTCGTCCAATTACCGACTGTACAAAATTACTAATGAATATTGAATGGATTAGTTTAGAAATATAATTGATTAGTTTGATACAAATTTTTGGGCGAATCAAATTATTTTCGAAAATTACTAATGAATTCTTTTTTTTTTTGGAATAAGAGCAATTTTTAATGGCCTTATTTCATAAACATCTCTGGAACGTGTCTTGTTATATAAGATGATTCTCAATTTTTCTCGATTTCAATTGAATTATCAGCGTTTGTTTTCGATTAATTTTCCGAATCTTTGTTATCTCTAGAAATAATTATTAATTTTTGTTCTTTTCGACATCCAATATCGCAAGAAATTTAATACACTTGAATTGAGCTTCTATTAAGTTTTATATGTCTTTAAGAGAGAAAAATTGTTCATATTGAAAAATATATGAGAAAAAAAAAACACGTCCATAATACAACAATAAAGCAAATTGTGACCAAATTCTCATGATTTATTTGGGATTTTTTTGACATTTCAAGAATTGCAAAGTCAAAGAAAAAATAAAAGTAAAAATTCTAAATTTTATTCGAACTGGATATTACCCATCGCATATTTTTTCGTTTGCTATTATTTATCCTTTATGGTAACTATACCATAGGAAAGCATAAGAAAAAGATCCCAATTTTATCAAAAATTTAAGTCACTATAAATCGATTTGGCGATAATAAATTCATTAAATTTCTACTGAGACTAATGATTTGTTAGTAAATCTCAATTGTCGTTACCTTGTTACAATTTTATTGATCCAGTAATAACGTTTTGCTCTTGTCTTATTTCTAATTTCAGATATTTGATTCATCAACAATTGGCGTTCAATAAAAGTTACCAACCACATCGAATTTGAACAATAATGTGAGTAGATATTTAAATTTCAAACTGTTAACTCTATAATTGTAGACAATTTATATTTGAAATGTTGCAATTTAGATTCTGTTGCGTATTCATATTATCATGAGTTTGTCGTTAATTCCGCACCAATGCCAGAATTGTTATGAGAGAATACAAAAGGAATATGATAATTGTTCTCCACCATTTGTCCACCGTTTGTTTAGCACCTCTTTAGTTTTCATTGGCTGTTTTTAAACTTTACGCTTTCAATTTTTTAATTATTCAAATGTCGTAGATACCTTTTGGTTGTTGTTTTTGTTTGTTTGTTTTTTTCGATTCATTGACTTTGTTAGTCATTGCATCTCGCTTCAACTATCACGACAATATCAGTGTCTATTTCAATTTTATTGCGATTTCATTCGATTGATTGAATGTTTATTGTGTTTTTTTCTTCCTATTCACAAATGTTTCAACTAGACTTTGATCTTTATCGAGCAACTGAATCCCGTATCCTTTGAGTAGAAATTCATGTCATGTTTATTGTGGCATAATGTAGGGATGCGGGCTCGATTCGACAATAAACTGAGGCAATAGTTGGGAAAGACAACTTTTTAAATAAGAACAACACTTCCTTTATTGCATCTTTATTTTCATCACGCACATCGACTTGATTCACCAAATATGCTCTTATATTTTGTCGAACTGGCTCTGGGAATCAAATAAAAATATATATAAAACAAGATATTAATATTAAAACAATTTCGAGATGTCGCTGTCTAAGACTGCTTTTATTCCGAGCTTGCTATTTTTCGCAATTTCTATCCTATGGTTCCGTCGATATCGATCGCGTGCGCTTATCATGGATCCTGCTGTATATAATATATTGAATTAAAAAAAAAAGTCGACGTCGTCGAATTTTTTCATAGCAATTTCCACTGATGATTTATGTAAGAAAAAAAGCTTTATTAATGATAGAGGAGGCATTTGGTTGACATGCAGTTCAACCAATTCGTTAAATTTACTTTTCTCTCATATTCACTTGCTCTTTCTTTTACTTCAAATATTTCCAAGCTATTTATATCAACGGAAAATATTTGAAACTCGAATAAAGAAATATCAATTATATTGAGAAAATATTTCGGGAAATTTTAAAGTTTACAAATGACTTCCTATTTAGAGGAAATGGTAGGATGTTAGAACGGAAATTTGTTATTAATACATCGATATTTGTTGAGTTGAAACGGAAAAGTATATTCAGGAAAGTTTTAAGAGAAAAAAATGTTCTCTAAATGGATTAGGAGAGTTTGTTTATAAATTATTTATCACCAACTTTTAAATAGAGCACTATTTATTTGTTGTAAAAATCAAATTTGGTAAGTTTATTGGATAATAAAGCTATCAAATAAAATAATACAAACAATAGATTAGATTTTATTTACAAAATTGTCGAGATATATTTATTTTATGTTACATAAACTGTTATTTCAAGCTTTATATTTGAGAATTCACCTAAATAAACATTTTTGTATTGTATATATGTCACTACTAAATTAAACTCACAAAATCAACGAGCCATAAGCGAAAACTTCCAAAATTGTTTTCTGAAACAATAACAAAACGAAAATATCACATCTTAACGTGGAGAAATGAGAGCGTGTCGCCTACATTTCAATCAATTTCCAATGGAAATGCCTGGATTTTATTACTATTACAGATCAACCATAACTGGAATATTATATAGGCTAATAATAAATTTTAAAATATCAATATTGAAAATAGATAATAAATTGATTGAAAGTCTCATTTATATTGAATGTAGCTTTCAAATATATACATAGAAAAAATCGTCTCCAACCCTAAATATGTTATCATTCAAATCGAATTTACGTTGCAAAAATTGCCAATATGAAGGGATAAGCGTTTTACTATAATGCGAAATCAATATCCAAGTTTTTCACATCTTTTCCTATCAAGATAATTTGGAAATGCTATTTCCTGATTTAAAAAACAAAAAAACAAAAATAGAAAAACAATCCGAATCGACATAAATAACAATGACGAGTGTTTAGAAACAAAAAAAAACAATAACAACGTCGATTTTTTATTGAATAAGTATGTTGTTTGTTGATTGTTTTTCTTTGTACGAAGAATTTCTTTAGAAGATTTTTTTCGATTTTATCCAGCTGAATGGGTAGAGGACTGATAGTAGGAGAAGTCGGTTTAAGTTTTTCTATTGTTTTATATTTTTTTTGCATCAACTATAAAACAGGAACGAAAATGTTTAAGGCGTATCTTGACAACTAAATGAGAAACAGTTAAATTCAAACGATCCACGAATTTGTCTAAGGAAAACTGACTGATAAGAACAATAGGCTTCTCTAAATACACCCTAATCTCCACACCCTAAGAAAAGCAAGATTGTTTTTTTCCTTTTAGTCATCCAATTTACATTTTCTTAATAATAGACGCAACTAAATAGTAACAAAATTGTATAGACATTTATCTAGGGTTGTTTAGATACAATTAGGGTAGTTGGAATTGCTTAATTTTATTACATACAATTTATTGTGCGATAATTTATTCTGTACAATACCGTCAAGTTTGATATAGATTTGAAAAAATACTTATTTCGTAATCATGCAATTGGGTGTGATAGAGAAACTCGCAAGCTAACGTGACAAATCAAAAATTTTATCATATTTTAGAGTGCTCATCTGCAATTTCTCGACAATACCTCCTGCTAATAATATCCATTTGATTATTTATACATAACTCGACTATTTTTGTTTTGTTTTAATTTCGAAAATTTGAATGAGATTCCACAAAACCATATAATAGAACAGTGTACCTATATACGTACATATATAAACGATAAAGTTTTAGATGAGTTCGAATTAAACATGAACTGATTTATTGTGGGTTGATATTAGGTGTTATTTAGACAATAAATAATTTATATTAAGTTTCTGTAACAAAATTGCTCTTGTTTTAGTGCTGTTAACATTGAACAGTTGTGTTTGTGAAGTTTTACTACAATAAATTTCAGCTCCATATAAATTTATATATATATAGACCTACTGAAATTTTCATTGAATATAATACATTAATTTATGATAAGTCTTGTGTGAGAAATGTTGGGAGAAAGAAAAAAACAAAACACAACCATCAAGTGAATATTGAGAGCTAACAATTGTAGTGAGATTGTGAAATTTCCCTATGGCACAGTTTGAGGAAATGCTACGAAAATATTATTTGAACTATTCCACTAAATTCCTACGATTATTGAATATTTATGAAATAAAGTAAAGTTATATTAACATTTTCCAACGAAAATACTAAAAGATTCAAAAGACGTTCTTCAAGTATATATATATTTACCTTTATTTTGGATATAGTAAGCCTCCAATCCGGATTTGAGAGTGAACATTTTCAGTTTGTTACTTTCACATCCTATCAAAAGTCGCTGGGTAGGTAAAACAAAACAAAAACGCAATATTCTCCTTAGAAGTCTAAGCTCTAAGCTTCATTATACTTAAGTTTATTCATAAAGATGGTTTATTTTGTATTCTTCGGGTATGTTAAAAAAAGGAATATATAAACAAATAAACAAACAAAAAAGGCCAGCTGTATAATTCACCAAAAGCTAGAAACCAAACATAGAACTTCCAGATAATAAAGTTAAACTCTGATTAATTCACAAAATTAACAACTTAAGTTACTTTTGTGCTTTTACCAAGTCAATTAAACTAAGTTAGTATAGTAGAAACTTCTTTATTTTTTCATCTTCAATATAATTTGTTTATTTATAATATCAATGTATTGAGATATAGCAAAACTGGCTGCTTTTCAACGTCAAACTTTTTAATTGAATTGAACCAAAAAATAAACAATAATGTCACGTTCTAATTACAAAGAGACTTGATCAATTAATTCAATGACAAATTAACAATAGGATGGATTGTTTCCAAAACATTGAAATAACCAATAATCTAAAGGCTTACCATACATTTTTCTGATTAACTCTACAGCCAGTAATCCACTAGGTTGAGATCAGGCGATCTTGGTGGCCGGGAATTTGTAAAACGTCTGCTTATAAAACGAAAATGTAAAATTCTACGATTAATTTGCCGAAGAGAGTTCCATTCTGCATTGAAATCATGTTTTCAATTTCCTCGAGCTAGTTGTGCAACTGTAGATTTGCACAATTTTTCAACATCTATGGATATCGTTCACCAGTAACAATTACAGATCCATATTCAAGTTGTCTCATTATGTAAGCAACTGGTTGAAATATTGTCCTCACTTTATGATATCCTCGAGCTCTAGGTATGTTTTCAATATTGATAATATTAATTTGATAATTCAAATGGGTTATTGATGCAAAATTTGATGTAATAATATGGTGAAATGAGGTTTTACTTTGAATGGGTGACAATGACAGTACAAAGTACTAAATCGAAATTCAGTTTAATTGATAGCTCTATTATAAATATTCATAGTTTCTAATTTACGATATAGGATAACCGTCTCGAGATCCATTTAATTGCACACATGATGGAAAATTGATAATTACAAGACATGCATTCTAACTTAATAAAGTGCCAATTGAATTCTATACAATAAGTAGATTGCATAAATGGATCAGCCTTCAGAACTTTTCCTTTTAATAATTAGAAATTATAAAAGTTGATTTTATGTTTTTTTTTTAAATTATGATTTTGAATTTATTTAGAAAAAATTTATATTTGTTATGTTTAGTTTGAGTCAATAATCAAATTTCGTTGATGCTTTTAATGTTAAAATAAACACTTTGAATTCAATGAATATTTAACAATACAAGCAACACAAATCTCTTTAGTATGCTTAGTCAGACTGAAATTTCCAGTCGTGCTACTTTTAACACAATAACAGATTCTAACAAAACAACTTTAATAATCTAGAATTTCGTTAATAATAATATTTCTACATAGATTTAATCAAATTAATTGACTTCATATTCAATCTAACATTCTTTAAAAATAAAAATCAATGTAATGAAACTTGAAAATTAAAATTTAACCGAATATTTGTGAATTAAGTGCTGGAATAATCGATTATAGATTCAATCTTATTGAATAAAAAAATAGTAAATAATATAATATCATTGCTTTTGAAGACAGAACTACAATTAATGGAGAAAAAAAATTTCAAAATCTCGCAAATCTTGTATTGATATTACCTGCTTACAATTAAATCGGAATTAACTCTGCCAAGAATATAATGGAGTTAAAATTTACACACACACACAACATTTCATTCGTCTACGTTTTTCTTATATATATTCAAAAAAAAAAAACTCAGGTGAAATGGAAAATTCATGCACCAGCGCCAATTTTAGACTCAACTAAGTATAAAAGATATTTCTGGGAGTTATTCAAGAACAACAATTTTATCTTAACATAGCACTTATTGGATACAAGAGAAAATTGTTGGAACTATTATTTTGACATCGCCAAATGTGTGGTAATTAATTAGTTTTATCTATAAAATTTTCCAATTTTTTACAGCTATACCATATAAAAGAATGTTTTTTTCATTTTTTCCATGCATATGGTTATAAATTAAAGTTATCTACACGACATTTCCGCTTTTATAAGGAAAAAAAAAATGTAAACTTCCATATATTATAATATATTGATGTTTAGTAATAGCTTTTCAAAATCATCGAATATATACATATAGTAACGTTACTATATCGTTGGTATACGATTTGCATTTCATCAAAAAACCCCGTCAACAGGGGAGCCCAGCTATATCCAAAAACCCATCTGGCTTTGAATGGAGTCCATGTTTCGTATAAATAGATCCTGAACTCGGCATATAAATACAAAACTAACACATATATAAATAAATTCACCATATACTCATAACAACATTTTATAGAATTTCCCAAACAACATCTTCAATATAAATATGAGTAAACATCCATTATGAAGAGACAATTTTGATAGCAATAGACAGTAATATATGTATATGCTCTAATTATTTCGCATCGGATCGATTCAAATTAAACATCCATTCATACAGAAATGTCATAAACTACCGCAATATCAATTGTAAACTTTACATTATTAGTTTATCAAGTTTATCAATTAAAATACAATTATTCGGAAACAAGCTAGAATATTTTCCATTAAATTCGTAATAAATTCCATATAAATCAAATTTTAATTTATCAAATTGTCGTCGCATTGACAACGAAAAAAAGTTTAACGATTATTCAAATTCATCAATCAATTCAAGGTTATTATTCCGAAATTTAACAGAAAAAAGACAGCCCTGACCGAATAAGGTGAGGGAAACTACCCAACCGATAATCGTTTGAATAAAATTTATAACTAATTTACATTCTCTATAAATTTAGTATTTGTTTTTGATTAATTTAGGTTAATAGACAGAACATACGTTATAGTGATTAGTATATGAATGCATGCCGTTATATTGAAGCAATGGTGTGTACTGAAGCTTATCAAACTCTGACGAATTATCGATTCTTGCTACTAACATTATTTCGTATCTCTACCATACTGTATAATTTCATTTAACTATTATATTATCGAATTTTGAGTATTATAAGATAGTTGGCCTTCAATTGACCGTATTTTGAAATGAATAAATCCGTTTCATAAGAATTTATTGAGAATAAATAATAAATTCGCCCGGCGCCTCCGCCATTTTTACGACTTAGAAATTTCTAATAGAAAATTTATATGAACCTAAAAGAGAAGATACTTTGAAAACCCCATAAGACTCAATTAAATATTGTTGATTCATGAAAATATTCAATTATAACAGCGGTTGGAGTGCTGGAAATACGTAAAATAATAATATTGTTATTCCGTTATATCCAACTCCTTACAAAAATATTTGTTGTTATGGACGTAGAAATTGAAAATGATTTGTCTCTAATTTTGAATAAACATCAACTGCACATCAAATATCAAATTCATATAATTGAAAATTCCATCTACAATAAACAAGATATTAATTAAATCAAATCCATTTTGTTGATTAATTAAAATATACCGGGAATAAATATGAATTGGATCGATGTCGACAACAACAATCCAGAACTATCCAGATTCAACATACAATGAAAATACAAAAAAAAAAAAAAACATTTGAAACTTTATTGACTGGACCATATATATAGAATGGATCGTTATCGACAACATTGTGAAAATATTCTCTACTACATTGTATCAATATTTTGTTACCACAAAAAATTCACAAAACACGGCATACATACAATAAATAAATAGAACAACGCTAAACAAAACAAATACACGCTTTCATCTTCGGCGATATTAAAATGACATGGTTGTGGATGGTTTTTGTTGTTTTTTGTTGAAAATCTAAATTGACAATACATCGAAATTGTGCCTTGAGAATAATTCCGAATGCAATGCTCTAGAGCTAGCTAGCACTGAAATTCTAAGATTAGAGCAATAATATTATTGTTTCTTTAGCATAACATTTTCGACTGTATTCTAAAAGAAAAAAGAATTCCACCTCGTTCTACTTGAAAGATTTTATTAAATTGTTCGATGCATTTTTTATATCAAGGGATATGAATTTGAATATAAAGTTTAAATCCACCTGTTTTATCCGAGTATGGTTTGAAAATTGGAATTTATAGAAAATAAATTCGTTTTAGTTAATAAAAACAAAAACTTTCGCGTTCTTCAAAGACCACAAACTATTAAAACTTAATAGGAATTTGTTCTCTAAATTCAAATGGAAATCTTCAATACTCTAAACTCGAACTCAAACAAACTATTTACTTCTCAATTAAACGACATTTTCTAATATCATTTATAATTAGAAAAGTTCTTCGGAATTTCCACGAGTATTTTGTAATAAATGAATCAAACATTATACTTTGTAATCCCAGTTGAGATTTTATATAAATAAATAAATGTGGAAAGCTTGTGAAACACTCCAAAAGAAGAGAGAGACAGAGAGAGAGAGAAAAAAAAAACCAGAATGAGTGTAAAAATCCCTAACCGTGTAAATTTCCCTAAGGAAACCGTCCAACTCTTTTGTTAGAACACAATTTCTTTCCCAATGGTGAAATGGAAATTTCACGTAAAAACAACCACAAGAGAACGAACTATTTGTCAACAAATATCGATGGAAAGTGGCAGTTGTAGTCCATTACTATTGAAATATTTGCTGATTCTACTTCAAAAAATAAATAAATAAATATTATGTATAAGTATGGAATGGATTTCGAGAAAATTGGGAGCTTATGTTATTTCTACAACTATGATCCGTATTTTTGCATTTCATTACTTAGCATCAAATATGATAATAATCTAGATAATATTCCTCTTATAACTTCTAAAACATAGAGATATAATGAGATTGTTATGCAACATGGAATGGAAATATCTAGAGTTGTTGGAAAAAGAAATCAATTCCAATGGAAAACTCGATCTTCGAAACTACCCACATTCATTCCCACCCTCGACCCCTCGTTAGTATCAAATTTCAAAACTTTATTATATCTACAAGTATAGAAAACAATTCGTTTGATTCTATTAGTCCGTTGGCTTTCTACGAGCAAAGCCATTTCTTATTTGCTTTGTTTAATTTGAGGACAATAAAAAAAAAACCGAGTCAAAACCTTCAATTTGTCGATATATTTCTAATCAATTATTTCAAATAGTTGAATTTATTGTAATAATTACATTGTTATTATCACTAAACTGTAATAAAAATCTACAAAAAAAAAAACCGATAAAATTTTACGATCGGTAATACAATAAAGGTGATGATGGTCGGCTTCGAGTGGATCTCGTTATTATCGACACATACGATAAAATGAAGAACACAAAAAAAAAACGATTCAGTTAAATTCGTGATATTTACATAATAGAGATTGTTATAATATTTTTGCTATATAATGGGAAATATTAATCAATACGGGTTTAAAATGAATAGAATAGAATCTACATACAGAATATCAATAGAATCAAAACAAATTTATTTTATTATTAAGTATACAATGGAACGAGATTTATAAGAGAATTATTTGCATTTATTTATTCCAATATTAAACCGTGTTTAAATAAGACGACATTGGAGTTAATGAGCAAAATAACTTTGTGACTTATTTTGATAAAAGAATCACGCACAATGAAGTCGTTCTATATAGAATTAGAAGAATTCCTAATTAAGAAACGTAGATTTAAAATTAGACGCTTCACTAATTTATTATTGTAGAAGTTAACAAAAAAGGATTGATAAGTTTAATTCTGGGATTTTGCAATTAAGAAAATTACTATTATATGTACAATAGGCTGATTGTGTATCTGTAAGAACCAGATTTTTGATGAGCTGATGTGAATTTTTATATATATATTTTTTTTTTTAAGCAAGAGTTCGTTACTAAATCGAAAGTATGTGAGCTTGGGATCCGACAATACGGATCTAGAGGTCACATTTTATAACACTATAAAATATATAGATTCAATCTCAATATTGGTTGTATTGCTGATTTCTTCATTAATGTTATTAGCATTGGATAGCTCAGACACAACTACATAGATACATCAATTTTGTTGTCATCCAATAAAAAAATTTCTCATAGCCCTATAGTGATAGTTTGGACATGATAATCCTAAATAGTTACTATATATATATATATATATATATAAATAGGTCAACGTATTATCGTAAAATGATAGCTATAAGTCTGGTCGAAATTGCACATTAGACCCCATCTCATTTCGCTTCAGTTATTTTAGAAACAATCTCCTTTATGTAATCTGGGAAAATGTCGCTTTTCCCCCCCCCACCCGACCGACCGAAAAAAAACTTTTTTAATAGTGTTATTTTTTCCCTAAATAAAAATCCACACCCACACAATTGATGGACTATACTATAAATTTTAGTATTCTAACCAGCGCACACACAAAAACATTACAATCCCTTTTAAGCGGTATAGTTTGCGGCAAAATAGAACCCACCACAAATCCACCACTGCCATCGGCCTCAAGCTGATCCACGTCCCCGCCACCGTTATAACTATACACAACAATCACAAGAAAGATCCTTTGATTTCCTATATATAGAGTTGTTCTTTTACCAACTTTCTCCATACTCATCTCAAACACACACACACAAATCGATCTATCTACCAATATCAACAATAAATTGACCCGAATCTTTCCAATACTCAAATAATCGACGAAGCAACAAATTGTTGGAGAATGTGCTCTAATAATAATAATCAAACATTTAAGTCTGTTATCATATACTTATTGTGAATTTTGTTGATAAAATAATATTTTCGAAAACATCAATAATATGCTATCATCTCATATTATTTCCCAAGACTCTCGACCGAAATTCGAACAAACTACTAATGGAATTTGTTGGAAAAGTATCCAATAATATTGTGGTAATATCGAAATTGTATTATCTAATTATGTCGAGAATTTTACGTGTTAATGAATTATTTTACCAATAATTTTATGTTATTAATAAATATTTGTCCATATAGCGTGTTGTTTATGGTTTTCCAAGTTATTTTTAACAATATGAATGGAATATAGTTGTTTCTCGCATCAATTAATTATCCAGAAAATTCAATTAATCTAATCGACTCCAACCTCCATTATTATTATTTTTAATTAAATTCAATTAATTACTGTTTATAAGTAACTGCTATTCCATCTATTCAGATAATTAAAATATGAAGATCCACCAAATTTTAAAATAGAAAATTATTCAATAATAATAATCAATCCAATATCATATAGCGTAATTTCTATTATATTATTATTATTTGTGTTCATCTCGTTTATATATAATAGAAGTTCTGAAGCTGTTAAGCTCAAGTATGATGCCACTTGACATGGGCTAATGTAATTGTATCCTGAAATATAGTC
>JAZBGX010000931.1:9675-23187 GCA_037414775.1 Zonitis immaculata | reverse complement strand
CAGAACGATTCATTGTTGTCGATATTGTTAAATCACTTAATGGTGTCGAATCAACAGACATTGGTATAGGTTTTTCTAAATAATTCTTATTATTATCATCACCATTATCAATTGGTAAATCAAGCGATAATTTCCGTCTATTCATCAAATTATCATTCATAATAAAATTATTATTAATTTGCGATTCCAACAATGACAAACCAAATTCAGAACCTAAAACTTTCAATTTATTCTTCTGGGCTTCTGTCAAATTACGATTCTGATCCAATTTGTTATCGTTATCATTGATAATATCGAAATTATTCCGTTTTATTGTTTCACCAATCTCTAATTCCCTATTATTATTATCTATATTCGGTTGTTTCAATTCGGTAATTTGTTTCTCAGTCAATTCTCTTTGTTTATCCATAATTTCACATAAATCTCGATAATCACCCAACATTTCTTTACTGAAAATTGACACAAATTAATATATTCAATAAAACAATCGAATCGAATAGATACGCTTCTCGTTCGATTAAATCATTCTTGGTTTTCTCAATTCTCAAATTAGTTTCAATCAATTCCAATTCCTGTTGTAATTCTCGATTTTTACGCTTCTCTTTCGCTAATAATTGTTGATTTAAATCGTCTTTTACTCCAGTAATTCGTTGGATTTTCCTCTTATTATCTTCTATAGTCGTTTTCTTTTGTTCCACTAAAATTATATATAATTATTATTGGAAAATATTGAATAATTAGTAAATAATAACGTTCGATTCGTTTTAGAGTTGTTTGTCGATGTTTTTTTATTAATACCAATAAGTTGCGATCGTGTTGTTGTTCTTTTTGTATTAAATTACGAATTGTGAAAAATTCACCACATCTTAATTCGATATTTTTCGAATATTTCGTTAAATTTCGTTTCAATAAATTCACTTGTTTCAATGTAAAACACGATGAAAACATGTACGGTTTCGCTTCGAACAAATATCGACATAAAGGATTCTAAAATAACAACAATTAAAACCAAAATAATTACAATTTATAAACAAAACTTACGGATTTATTGCATAATTTCAATAAATTCATAGCTCGTCCACAATTGAATATCAACAAATAAACATTTTCCAAATAATCCGGTATTAGATCGTGACGTATTTTGAAAGATTTCGTCCAATAATTATTATTATTATTACTACGATTTATCGTTGATTGTATATAGTCAGGATTGAATTTGATAAAGAATTCGTTGTAAGGATCATCGATTTTACCATAAAATAACCATGGATATAGAAAATTACAATAATACGTTTGTAATATCGAATATAAGATCGATAGCAATATCGATACAATTCTCTCATCAAATTCATTCAATATTGTTCGATATAAATGATTTAAAAATGTTATACCATTTAAATTTATATTATTATTATTATTATTACCAATTGATAATTGTTGATATGGACCAATTTGGCATAGTTTCGTTAGAAAAACCAACGAATTACGTATTTGATTTGTTGAATTAATAAAATCCAATAAATTAACATTATTTAAAGATTCCAATAGAACATAACGATAGAATTCCAAAAAACGATTGATACTCTTACACAATTCCTACAATTAAAAAAAAAACAAAAACAAATACAAACTAATAATTGATATTTTATCAATTATTACAGCGAATATATAGCCGTCTTGTCGATATTTGCCCGTATATGGATTAACTGTTATAAAATTTTGTAAATCTTTATAACAATTACCCGATAATATTAAAGGATTACATAATTGCCTTAACGATTCCATATTGATTCCTTCGATTGTTATATCCGGTAATAAATCGAATTTTTTCAATTGTTCATTATAACTGAAACTATAAGACGCCATACCAACTGAAACAATTATAATTGTCTATTTATTATTGTAGCAAAATTATAGAGAACTGTACCTAATAGATATTTGATATCATTGATGAATTGTTGTTGTGTTTTTATATTGAGATTGATTTGTTTTTGATTATTTCGATAAATTGATGGTAGATTTTTCAACCATAACGATCCAGGTAATTCACTTAAAAACGGTAATTCTTTATCCAATTCGACTTGATTGTAACATTCCCAAGTTTTACGTTTCGACAATTTCTCAGTCAATACAATTTCCCAAATATCTAAATCGAGTTTCTGGTCTTCATTATCAATCACTTGATCTTCTACCATCAATTTTTTATTGTTAGTAGGTTGTAATAAGGGTTCGTCTGAAAATGACTGGAATTTATCGAAATTAGTTTGATTGTAATGATTCTAATTATATAGAATTACTTCAAATTCATCTTGTAATTTCGGTATTTTACGTAGACACATTAAAAATTTGATAATACCATCATCACAAGTTTTATGAACATTTTCAGCTAGTTCAACCAATTTTCTACCATCTTCTTTCAAATTATATTGAGTGGCTAATACGAATTGCCATCCATAAACATTGACTAATACATCATTAGATTTTAAATCATGGAATTCTAAAGAATATTTTTGATAAAACAACTAAATAGAATTGAATTATTCGTATACCTGATTTGTTATCAATTGTTTTATGTTTCAATAGTATTTCATAGGCTTTTGTACGGAGCTTTTTAATAGTTTCTGGATCATTTGTAAATTTCCCACATAAATTTGTTATTAAATTATAAACACTATAGACATTTTCCATTATTTTATTTCATTAATTCAATTGTTGTAACATTATTTTTAAAACAACGGAAATTATCAATTTTATCAATAAATACTGTTTTAAAAAAAAAAATATCCCTAAATTTTAACTGTTTCTAGTTATAACATTACCAACAACATAACAAAATGAAAATATAGCCGTTTCATTACTGGACATTTTTGTTACGCATGCGTCAAATATCGCCATGTTTTTCGGACACTATGCGTGTATATATATTCTGAATCCAATTATGGAATTAAAAATGGCAAATATTCGAATTATTATTGTTAGTACAGAACTTTTTTCACCGATTACTATCAAACCTTAAACATCCGAGAAATTCATACTCGTTTTATAAAGCTGATACAACGTTTAAAGTTGTAGTTGAATGTATCTCACAATCAAATGGACGTGTTAGTTTTATGCATGAAACAAATTTACAAATTTAAAGGTTCAAAACAAGCTCAAGCAAGCATTGGTCATTACGTAATGTAGCGTAATAAAACTGTCCGAAACTTTCATATTCCCGCTAATTTCTAAAAATGCCACGCATGCGCCGTATGGGAATGTCAACTTTAATCCATTTGTCATTACAAACATAACCTCGTATTATTGAATCGAAAACAACTTTTTTTTTCTTAATAGAAACAATTAAAATTGAAATTAAATCGAAATTTATCAATTAAACTATAGAGAAAATAATTAGCTAATTTTTTTTATATAGTTTTTATTGTGAATGGAAATTTGTTAGAAGAAAAAAATGGATGAGGAAGATTCATCACCACAACCAGCCCCATTGGTAGATTGTCCATCGGAATTTTTAACTGTAGAACTCAAAGAAGATGATCAACAACAACAGCAACAACAACAGTTGCAACAACAACAACAACAACGATATTTTTTAAATAATTTAAATAGTAATACAACTACTACAACAACAACAAATAATCATGAATATATACCAGATAGGCCGATATTAGGTGATAATGGTCAATTTGAATGTCCACAATGTCCATATATATCGAAAATTGAACGTTTCGTACATAATCATATTGTACGTGTTCATACACCATTAGAACAAGTTGAATGGTATTATTGTGCTTATTGTTTATTTAAAACACGTACAGCTGTTGGTATTAAAGTACATCAAGCTCATGCACATGAAAATTGTACAACACGTGTACGTTGTATTGATGAATATGAACAATTCCATCATCATCATCATGAACATCAAGAAGAACAACAACAACAACAACAAGATTTTACAATTGTCCAACAATTTGATAATACAATAACAACAACAACAACATATTTAACATCAATTCAAACAACAGCAACAACAACATTACCAACAACAACTACAAATACAACAACAACAACAAATAATGATTGGTATAAATGTAAATTATGTCCATATAAAGGTAAACGGATACATCATTTAACTAGTCATATATTTCATATGCATACACCACCCGGTGAGATGCGTTGGAAATGTGATAAATGTCCGTTTCAATGTAAATTGAAAGCTGTTTTTAAGAATCATTTGAAAAACGTACATCACTGTAGAACGTAATTCGCCACTATACTTAAATAATAATAATAATTCTTGATTTTTTTTCTCTAAATATTTATTTAAATTATTTGTAAATATACATTTATTTTTTTTCTCGTATTATGTAAATATAGGTGAGAATTTGTAATTTATTTCATGTCGTATGGATGAATTTTTTTTCAATGTAATTGTATGAATTTGTGCCATAGTCTCTTCTTTTTTGTTGAATAATAATTTTCTGCTATTTGGGCAACTCGAATTATTAATAATATAAAATAAAATCAAATTTGATTCTACTACAAAAGAATAGTCCCTAAATATATATACAACCCAACTTATAGTAATGTATAGAAGTTGCATAATTGCCAGGTAGTTTGTCCCCGAAAGAAAACAACCAGAACTAATCAACGACGTCCGGCATATTGATGACCAACATGATGACGTACACCCCATTTATAATTAGCATGTTTATCAGTTTTAACAAAAGTATGTACAGGTCCAACAACACCTTGATGATGGTCTCGTTTATATCGAATTTCGCTTGTTGCAGCCAAAACTACAAATTTATGTTAAAACAATTCGTAGAAGAAGAAAAACAATACTTAAATTACCATTATTTGTTGGATGAACTGCAGCTAAAGTTGTTGTAATTGTTACAACAATCACCATCAAATAGTTTATCTAAAAATTAAGAAAAACAATTAATTGAAGGACTAATAATTGTAGGAATTATAAATAACGTACAATTTGTTTAAATTGCATTTTATATTCGAAATTTTCTAATATTGAAACAAAATGTTGATTGTGAATGTTAGAAATTTTGGAATATTCTCGATTTATATTTGTTTTCTAATAGGAAAAGTTTATTGGAAAAAATTAACGGAACCAAGTGAAAGTCAAATGTTACGAATCAATGATTTTATCGGAAATTATCCTATTTAACAAAAAATTAATTAAAATTTTATAGTTTTAATTTTTTTCGATTTAATCTTTCCAACAACATCATCATTATTATTATCAATTTCCGGATTATCACCATCATTAGTCATTGCACCAACAATAATATTATCATTTGAATTTTGTCTATCGTCAAATTGCGGACAATCTTTTTTCAAATGTTTATTCGAACCACAAACCATACATTGGCCACCTTTTGGATATAAACCACGTTCATTATTTGGACATTGTCTAGCAATATGCCCATCTTCATTACATATAAAACAACGTGCATAACGATATTGATCGGTTTTAACGATTCTACATTGAAAATGTGTATGTTCAGTTGAACCACATTTAAAACATATACCAGAACCATTTGTTTGTGTCAACAACGATGTATCGTTATTATTATTATTATTGTTAATTTCAGGACATTCAGATAAATTGTGTCCGGATTGTCGGCATTTATAACAAACTGATTTCCGTTCACGTTGTAACGATTTTTCAGCTTTGCGTCGTTCCAATTTCATTGTAATTTTTATTTGATTTAATGGTATCTGTTTCGATTTTAAATCTTTTTTCAATTTGATTAAACGATCGTAATCGTCTTTTTTAATTGGAAAACCGTCCATATATCTAATTTCGATCTCTCGTCCATTTATCATTTGTTTCTCTTCAACCGGCTTACGACGCGGCTTCTTCATTTGCTCATTCCGCTTCTTACTATAATTACTATGATTATTATTGGATATTTCTGTTTTAGTATTACTATCACTATTATCGATATTAAGTTCGCTTGTTTGTTGTTGTTTTAGTTTACGTTTAGCTAATTGTGCTAAACGTTTTTTTTGTTTGCGTTCAATTAATTTTTGTTCGTTTTCGGTTAATTCCGATGGATCTTTTTTTGGTTTATTTTCAATTACAAGTTTCTCTGAATCACCGTTATTTCCTTTTTTTGTTTTTGTTTTATTGATCAATTGCTTTTTTTGTTTCTTTTTCTTTCGTTCAATTAATTTGGTTTCTTGTTTGACTTTTTTCAAAATTTCATTCTTCACAGATGTTTTGTTCGTAATTTCTTCATTGATTTTCTTCGGTTTTGTTTTCTTAGAAATTTTTGGAGTTTCTATTGGTTTTTTAGAACTTATTTCAACAGGTGCATCATCATCATCATCATCACCACCATCATTGTTATTACTTTCAGTTTTTGAATCGAATTCCGCCCATTCTGTATTATTTTTACTTACTTCTTCATCTAAGAATTTGTTATAATTTTCTTTACGCATTTTCTTTATAGTTTCTCCATCATTCTCATCAAATTTTCTTTTATGATTCTTCTCATTATTAGTCTCTAATAATTGTTGTTTCATTTCATTCCAATCAGTTGATGGATGCGGTAAACGTTGATTTGCTGATTTTGAACCACGAGCACGAGCAAATCTGGTCATTATTTATTTTTTTCAATTATTAAAAAAAAAATTAATTACAAATCGAAACGTACAAGAAAAAGCGAGGTTATAAAGCATGACCGAAATGACAGAAGTAAAAAAGAAATTGTTACCAACTTAATAAAAATAAAAGTTACTACTTTTTTTTTGTTCTTTCAAAGATTAGAGATGGGCTATACTTAAATGAAAATTCAACTTTCTATCTCTGTGAAAATCCCTTTTTACTGTTTTTTTTTTTTAACAGTGTCTAATAGAATATTAAGGGTGAAATAATTTCCCTTTACACTCCATAGTTATCAATATTTTACATTTGAAATAGAACGATAGATTCATACATGGATCGAGAGAGATAGATAGAGGTCGATGGTTTTTGTGATTGGGATGTTGGAGAAGAGGAAAAAAAGTAAGTTATATCGCCGAATTTATTAAAAAAAAAATAAATTGAATAAATGAGTGAGAGTGAGATAGATAGAGAAACTTAGCAGGTGGAGAGGGGCGTAATAGGGAGAGATAGAGGGGAATAAACGATATAGATATGGAAAGAGAAAGATAGAAAAAGGAGAGGAAAATAGAGAAAGTAATAATGGTCATAATAAAAACAAGTCTTCAAATTTTGAGTTACTGTATTTTGAATAAATCGTGTTTTTTTACATACAATTCACATTAAATATCTACAAATACCGATAAATATATTTCAATTAACAATTGAAAGTATTTTGTTTTTTTTTTTATAAATATATATATTTACATATAAAATCAATTGTACTTAAATTAATTCAATTATATATATGTACATACTTAGTTGTTTTTTTTTTCCAAAAGAAAAAAACAACAAAATTAAACTAAAATAAACAAACAATAATAATAAATCCTACTACAAATTAATTATGAGAAAAATCAATTTTAAAAAATATTAAGCAAATACAATAAGATTATAATTAAATTATTATATAGATATATATAAACAAGAGACAGTCTATTTGTTTGTTTGTTTTTTCTCTCCCATCGTAATTAGCACGTGTGAATTGGTTGGAATCCCACTATTTTTTTAATTTTTTGTTTATAAAAAAAAACAAAACATAACTCTTCATCATATTTGGGCACGTTACACGTTGATGATGTTGGAGATGTTTAAACCTAAATTGTTATAAACATAAAACATATTTCCAATAAGTACTTTTTAACTATGTAATTCTTTTGTTTATTATAATAATTTTTTTTCTTTCAAATATGTATCATTTCTTTTTTCTCGTTTCTCTCACTTTTTTTCTGTATTATTTATAATTTTTCATTTTTTTTTTTTAAATATTTTCTTCAAAATGATACAAAAATTGATTATTTAAATTTATACAACAAAATTGATTATTTACAAAAATTATACAACTTGTTTTAAACAAACAATCAATCAATCAAATAAATCGATGTATAATTTTTGTATTATAAAGTATTTACATAAATGAATTATTTTGTGTCGTTATTTTTCTTTTTCTGAATTAAAGGAATACAGTTTAGTAGTTTATTTGAAAAAAAAAAAAGGAATATTTCGAGGACTTTTCTCTTAAAAACGGAGAAATCTTTACATCTATTCGTTTCATATGCAGTCTTCAATAATTATTATAAACAAATTTTGATAAATATTGCAATTAATTATAATTAATTGAAAACTGCATATTATACACATTATGACAAAATTATTTTTTTTTTTGTTTTATGAAATATTCATAAATATCACAGTCATTTAAATAATTCTAAAATAAATAAGAGAATCTCTCTCTTTCTAAAAAAAAAGAAAATCAGTCGATTATAATATCCTGTAACACAGCCAAAATTTGATTAAAGAAAAAAAAAACAAAAGAAATTTTAACAAACATGCAACCTAAACAGAAAAAAAAAACAGGAAGACAAACCGTCATCTGGATCACAATCACCTAATCTCAATGATAATCATTATTAAGAATTCAAATAAAGCAAAAGTAATGTTAGTGCAATGAATCATTAGATCGAGAAATAAGATCTTTGGAAATTCGCAAAAACAAAAGAGCAATAATTAAAAGAAGAAAAAAAAAAGAATTATTTGGAAGATTCGATTGATTAATAAATAAATTAACTAATTAATTAAAAGGAGAAGTAGAAAACAAAAAGAAGTAATAATTTAGACAATTTTGTTTGTCAACTAAATAAATGACGCAACAAAACACAATACCTGCTCCAGACTTCCTCGTTTCCTTTTTTTACCAAAACCATCCGACATATTATTTACACTAGTTGTTGATGTTGTTATATCTGTTGTTGTTGTTGTTGTTGCAGTAGTTGTATTATTATTACTAGTAGTAGTTGTTGTTGTTGTTGTACCTAACCTCAATCTAATTGGTAATTTCCCATCTACAATTTCATATTTAAAATATTTAAATTAACATTAAAATTACATTTACCTTTATTATCATTTTTATCGATTTTGATTTTCTTGCTTTTATCAACGAATCCAACACTTTGTAGAGCATTCTGTAATAATCGTGATGGTACCACATCTGGTAATGGTTGTTTTTGTCGTTCGGCACGTTTACGGCTCAATTGTGTCCGAAGATCGCCTATTACAAAATTACAAAAAAAAATTCAATAATAGAACCAAAAGAATCATAGTAATAATAATAATACCATCACAAATTTTCCCTTTATTCTCATTATCATTATTATCACCATTGGTTCCCATAATTTCCACTTTTCTACCGCTATTCTTATCCTTTTCATCATTCTCTTCATATTTTGCCGGATTACGGATTTTTATTTCAATTTTTTTATTATCAATCGGAAACGAATTATTATTATTATTAGATGTTTTAGTGTTTTTATCGATTTTCTTTGTTTTCAATGCAATTTTTTTCGATGATGACGACGACAAAGACGAATGTTCATTATTAATTGGTGATTTACTTCGATAACGTTTCCTACGTTCACTTTTATTATTTTTTAATTTATCATTATCATCATCATCATTATTATTATTATTATTATTATTACCACCACTACCAATTTTTAATGGAGTTTCAATATTAGTTTTTGTACCATTAATCAATTTAGTAAATGGCATAACAACCACTTTTTGTACATTCTGTTGTTTCTGTTTAATTTTAAAACGTCCTTCATTATCACTATTTGATTCATCATCTGAAAATAGAACATCAAATTTTGGATTTATATCTAAATCATCATCGGGTGTATCCAATAAAGCATCCTCATCAATTCCATGATCATCATCATCATCATCATTAATTTCTAATTCATTTTTCTTTACATCATTTTTCTCTTCATTTTTAACTTTCAACCGTATCACACCTTCTTTCATTATTAATTGATTACTTTCGAATTTTTTACGTCTAGCTTCCATAACAGGATCATCGAATTTCTTTTCATCTTTCAATCTATTATCAGTCTTATCAGTTTTTATACCTAATCGCTCACGAATTGTTGTTGTTGCTGTTGTTGATGGATTTTGAGGTTTTTTCGGCGGTAGAACCCGTCGAACTGGTGACGATGATGATTTCTTTACCGGCGAATATTGTCGTTTTATCAATGGCGGTGGTGATAATGGTGATTTCGATCGACGATATCTTGGCGATAATGATGGACTATGACTACTGATACTACTACGTGGTGAATATGATGAACGTCGTTTACGTTTCTCAATTATAGCACGATTTTCTAAAACAAAAGCAGCACTACGTGGCGATAATGGTGCCATCACTCTTGTTGTAGCTGTTATTGTAAAACTATCTGTATTTATATGTAATGGTGAAATTGATGGTTGTTGTTTATGATCGTAAATTGGAACACGTGGTGATGGCGGTGGTATATCAGGAAATTGTTGTTGATCGAACATATTTTGCGGATATATATTCTCATATTGTTGATTATAAACTGGAAATGGTGGTGCTAATGGAGGAATATATGATTGTTGTACAATATTACAAACTTGTTGTTGTTGTTGAATTAGAGGTGGAAGAAATTCTTTTGTTTGTTGTTGTTGTTGTTGGAAAGTCTGTCGTCGCAAATTTCTCGATTGCCATTTCCTATTTTTATTATGATGGAAATTTTTTATCTTATGCACAATATTTGATTTATTATCACTAGAATCCGGTTTTAAATTCTCTTTAGCCACAGTTATTTTCGTTTCTGGCATTGAAATTGTATTAGTTGTAGTTGTTACAATTGATAAAGACGTTGTTGGAGTTGTTACAGTTTCATTATCAATAGTTTTTTTCTTCTTTTTAATTTTGATTTTCTCATCTTTCGGTTTATCATCAATTTTCTTTGTATCACCATTAATTTCATTTTCTAATTCTTCCATTAAAGCTTCTAAACTATCTGAACGTTTTATAATATCATTATTACATTTATTTTGTTCTTTATCATTATCATCATCATCAATTTCATTTTTATCATTTTTATTTATATCATCATCGTTATTATCATAATCTGAATCACTATCCGATCGATCTGAATTATCATAACGATCAAATTTACTTAAAGGACTATTGATACAATCGTCATTATTATTATCATTATCGATTTTTTTATTATTACAATAACGATCTTGTGGTAAAATTAAACGTTTCGGATCGTCATTTTGATTGTTTTCATTCGATATAACTGGTACTGCTATTAAATTACTATTACGATTCCAATTAATTAATTGACCCTGAATATAATAAAAGAATAAAAATCAAAACTTCGTAATTATAAAAATTAAATCAACTTACGTTACGATTTAATCGATTCTGATTAGATCGAAAAAATTTACCACGTCTCAATTTCGTACGTTCATTGAAATTATTATTATTATTTATAAATTGATTTGATTCATTATTTTGTGATTTTTTCTTTAATGATTGTAAGGCAGCTAGTCGTAGAGCTTCTAAATCGTCTTCGTCCTCCGACATCTGGTTCATAAAAGAAAAATGTCATTAATATAGCGGAAATAGGAGATTTATAGATAATTAAATAGAAAATTGATAATAACCTTTTTTAAATCGTCCATTTATTCAATTTCTAATCGATAATTTGCCCAATTAATGATAAACAATAATAATTTTACAATATGGCGTTGACAAAGTCACTGGTTTATTTTTTATTTACAATTATCACCACTAGAGGCGCGATAATCGGAACAGGGCCGCCAATTAATTCGGAAATATTCGACAATTTCCATATAAACTCTTCAATATAACATTAAATTTCCAAATATAATCGTTTAATTATCGTATTATTAATTGATAATTTGAAGAAAAATCATCTATAATTGTATAATTGTGTTTATTTGTGGAAATTGGGTTATATCAGGTGACAACTTGATAAATGCAAATTCCCTAATTATCGATTATGGTGGTGCAATGAGTTGGTTGTGTTATCAAAAATACACGGGAGTTCCTAAATATTTACAGAATTTTCTCTAATCATTTTAATTCAATTTATTGTTTATTATATTTATAATGTAATATTGTATTATTAATGTTAATTTAGATTTTCTATATAATTCAACAATAATAATATTGAAAAATCGAAAACAAAATGGACATGATTCATGTTGCTAACTAAATACCAATAATGTTATTAATTGGAGACAATATCCTTTTTGAATGATTTTTTTTTAACATATTTATCGACAGTATTAGTTTGTGAATAAATTAATTTCTATATATTGTAAGTACAAATTTTATTTTATACATAATTATGCAATTTCGTGTATTTTTAGTTTTTCTGTGTGAAATTGATAAAAATGGACGTTAATAACGTATTGGAATCAATTGACGATACAAATACAATTCAACAAGACTTATTAACAACAGATGACCAACCAAATACACCTGAAAATCCACCATTATCAATACAAAATAATGATATTATAAATAATTCTGATGATTCGATAATTGATAGAAATTCTATAATAAAACCGACTTTTAAAAATGTACAACAAGCTAAAAAACGTTTACAAGCATTTTCTGTACAAAAATTAAATCAATTACCAACATCGCCGTTAGCGAAGAAAGTGAAAATCGATGAGAAAATCGAAGAAACTACCAAAAAACAAACGAAAAAATGTAACCATCCCTCAAATCAAATAATTTTATTTTTTTAATCAACTTCAATTGTAGTTAAAGATCCTAATGAGAAGGCTAAAGCTGTTATTGAAGAAATTGAACAAATCAAAAGGAATGAACAGGCTTATATAGAAGCTGTAAAAGCATCTATTGGTAATTTTTATTCAATTATTTATTGGTGAGAGTTACAATTTTGATTTTCTCTTCCAGATAAGGAACATTTTAGAAAAATTGAAAAAAAATCTAGGAATATACGTAAACGTTCGCCTAGTTTAGAAAAATTGAAATTAAATAAAACAAATAGTAGCAGTAGTAGTAATAGAGAGAAAAAAATGAAACGTTATCCAAAAAATTGGACTGAATTTAATGGAATTGGTATGAATTTTGATGAATTAAATCGTGAATTCAATATACAAACACCCAGAGGAAATAACAAGTATCTCTTTTCATTTTAGACAAATAATTCTTTTTATTAACAAAACATTAATTTACAGTTTGATAAGGCAATTATTATTTGAATTACCATCACTGCCGATTGTTCAAACAAAAATGAAAACTTTAAATAGGGAAGACAAAATTATTCCATTCCAATATATTAGGTTCGTTATTAGACAAATGATAAGAGGTGTTTTGGTTTTTTTTAAACGTTCTTTATTGTAGATTTACAAAAAGTAAACCATCAGTATCGTTCAATGTTAATTGGAATACGATTAAAGAGACGTATCTTAGTCGACGGACAATTTTAGAGACTGTTCCAAAAGAAATGGCTGCCAATATTAAAAAACTCTATTCA